>JBBBDQ010000720.1:4790000-4812500 GCA_037127315.1 Ascarosepion bandense | reverse complement strand
TTTTTTTTTTTCACAATATGTTTACATCTATCTATCTATCTATCTATCTATCTATCTATCTATCTATCTATCTCAATCTCATCATATATCTATCTATCTATCTATCTATCTATATATATATATATATATATATATATATATAGCTAGCTAGCTAGATAGATAGATAGATATGAACAGATTGAGATAGCTATATATATATATATATATATATATATATATATATATAGCTATCTCAATCTGTTCATATCTATCTATCTATCTATCTATCTATCTATCTATCTATCTATCTCAGTCTGTTCATATCTATCTATCTATCTATCTCAATCTGTTCATCTATCTATCTATCTATCTATCTATCTATCTATCTATCTATCTAAGTCTGTTCATATCTATCTATCTATCTAAGTCTGTTCATATCTATCTATCTATCTATCTATCTATCTATCTATCTATCTAATCTAAGGCTGTTCATATCTATCTATCTATCTATCTATCTATCTATCTAGCTATCTCAATCTGTTCATATCTATCTATCTATCTATCTATATATATATATATATATATAGCTAGCTAGCTAGATAGATAGATAGATATGAACAGATTGAGATAGCTATATATATATATATATATATATATATATATATATATATAGCTATCTCAATCTGTTCATATCTATCTATCTATCTATCTATCTATCTCAGTCTGTTCATATCTATCTATCTATCTATCTATCTATCTCAATCTGAATCATATCTATCTATCTATCTATCTATCTATCTATCTAAGTCTGTTCATATCTATCTATCTATCTAAGTCTGTTCATATCTATCTATCTATCTATCTATCTATCTATCTATCTATCTATCTAAGGTGTTCATATCTATCTATCTATCTATCTATCTATCTATCTATCTATCTATCTATCTAATCTGTCTATCATCTATCTATCTATCTATCTATCTATCTATCTATCTATCTATCTATCTATCTGTTCTATCTATCTATCTATCTATCTATATATATATATATATATATATAGCTAGCTAGATAGATAGATAGATATGAACAGATTGAGATAGCTATATATATATATATATATATATATATATAGCTATCTCAATCTGTTCATATCTATCTGTCTATCTATCTATCTATCTATCTATCTCAATCTGTTCATATCTATCTATCTATCTATCTATCTATCTATCTAAGTCTGTTCATATCTATCTATCTATCTATCTATCTATCTATCTATCTATCTATCTATCTAAGGCTGTTCATATCTATGTATCTATCTATCTATCTATCTATCTATCTATCTATCTATCTATCTATCCAGTGAGGATCGAAATCACTACTTAGTCGCAGTTGTTCTAGCAAAACCAGTTTACTAACCCTTACACCACATCGAGTGTCTTCATTATTCATATTTATTATTGTTATTCAATATTTTATTAAGTTTCTTAAATATTAACGATTCTATAAGGGAAATTCTACGTATATTTTCTTGTCTGACTGTTTTAGTTGTTGCTTCTGTTGGTAGTCTGCAATTGAAGCGGTGCTTCGTCCTGGGCATGACGGTAAACTGCATCCGGTAGCAAGCCCTCTGATTGGGAGGTTGTGATGAGCATGGAACCACCTTTTATTAGCTGTTGTTCTCAGGTCCACATTGACCCAGAGTGGTAGCACCTGGTAGGGTCCCTGCTATGGACAAATAGTTAACTCCCAAATTGAGATCAAAACACTGTGAAAGTATAAAAATACACTTTTATAAAAATATATACATAAAAATAGACTTTGTGAAAAAATATATACATTTTTGAAAGAAAAATATTACCAACAATACATTTTTGAAGAAAAATAAAATTATTCTCAGCAAAACATTTTTAATAAAACTAAAAGACAGTTTCAGTTTTCTAAAATAAAAAAAGAGTATAAACAAAAAATTTTCATCAAAATCTGACCAAATCACCCTGCTCACTATAACCGAACATTAAAAAAATACCTTAAAACCCCACCTTTCTGGCATTAAATAACCCACAGAGGTGTTGATATGCCGTTAAACAAAACTCAAACTAATACACATATCTAGGAAATGTCTTTGTGATTCTTTATATCCAGATTATTATAAGATTTAATGAAAGATTTTCTTCTGCAAGACCTAAAAAATTTATTCGCTTGAAGCTATTTCAGTATCTGATGTGTGAACATGTTTACTCTAAATATGTTTATTCTAAACATGTTTATTTTAAACATGATTACTCTAAACATGTTTACTCGAAACTGATCGTTTAGCCATTTCCGAACGAGTAGGACACCATGAATGGCATCTATAATTCTTGTCTCGCGAAACTATTTCAGATACTGACGCTATAAAATGTATTCATATACTTCAAACCTTCATGTAATTATAAAATGTAGAATATCTCTGTTGCATATGTTGACTTTTTTACATGAGTATAAGTGGATAAAATTCAGTCTTCAATTCTATTTATTTGTTTAATAAAACGTGTTCTGAAAAGCTCTCAATTTGATCCATTACTTAAATCTGAACGAACGATCAAACATAAGAATTTTCAGTAAAACCCATTCCTGATCGGACGGAGACCATTTCAGCACCCCCATATATATATATATATATATATATATATATATATATATATATATATATTCCATTTGTAAACGAGTTATTACGCCACCTAGATTTCTACCATTAGTGGTGTCTTCAGGCGATTTTCAATAACTGATTTTACCGTTTACTGTTTTTTAAGAACGCTCACGTAACGATAATTTTTTTAATGCTCACGTGGCAGGGAATTTTTGAACGCGCAATTTTAAAAATTACAAGGAATTATGACGTTTTCATCTATGGTTGTATGAATCTAAATCAAATGTGCACTGGTCTAATCTTATTATGACCAAAAACTAAGTAGTTAAACAATAGATATATATATATATATATATATATATATATATATATATATATATATATATATGCGAAATATGTATTAAGAGAATACATATTAAGAAATAAATTATTATCAAGAAGAAATTTTAGATATTCTACAATTTCATGGGTAATGCATATTTCGCAGCCAAAACCTTTTTGAATGTGTTGGATTGATATAAATAACTACAGGCGGCTTGTTTGGATCAGTGATTGTGTCTAGCTAAGTTTAATTATAAGACATAAGATCTCTCTCTCTCTCTCTCTCTCTCTCTCTCTCTCTCTCTCTCTCTCTCTCTCTCTCTCTCTGTGCCGTGTTTCACATTTCTGCATTTTTACAGAATAAATATTCATGCGAGTGTTACGTACCCCGATAAGTCATTCGTACTTGAAGCATGGTGGGTTAGGGTTGAACTAGACAAAATACTCCGAGGGAAAATAGTTGATGCGTACAAACAAGTTGATGGATCTACAAGACTTTCCATCCCTTGAAATGTTCCTAGATCGACAATTCGGAGCATTATCAAGAAGTATAATGAGGCTCATTGTATTGAGAAAAAAATTAAGGACTGGCAGAAAACAGTTAATTTCTAAGAGAATGGAAAGAAAATTTTTGAGATGTCTCGAAGAATACTCACTAATGACAAAGAACATTGTCAATGGTGTAAAGCCATCAGGATTTAATTTACCGGCGAGGACAGTCATTAAAGGCTTCCATCAAGCAGAAATTTGATCTTGTCAATCAAGCAAAACCCCCTTGCTTAAAGCTAACACCTAAAATGCAGATTATCTTAGACTAGAAGCCATCTAGAATATGAGAGTAAATATTATGGTCAGATGAAACCAAAGTTGAGTTATTTGGTCACATGAATTCCCGTTATGTATGGAGGAAAGTAAATGAAGCCCACAAACAAAAAATTAGCTTCCCTACAATAAGCACGGGGGTGGGAACTAGGGTTGCTTTTCTGCTTCTAGACCAGGAGAACTAGTGATTGTACAGGGTATCATGGATAAAGATCAGTATTTTGCTGTTCTTAAAAATAATATTTAAACAAAATGCATGAAAACTGTATTTGGGGCGTCACTGGACGTTCAAACATGACAATGACCTAAAACACATGGCATGAATTGTTATAAAATATTTAGATGACAGCAAAATTTAGGTATTGCCATACTCTGCACAAAGTCCTAATCTAAGCTCCATTGAAAATCTATGGGGATATTTGAAGAAAAGAAGTAAGAGAAAGAAGTCCTTTAAATTTGGAGAAACTACATGTCATTGCTAAGGAAGAATCGATTTAAATAGTATCGGTATGGGTATTGATCTTGTAAATAACAATCAAATCGATTAATCAATAATCGTTTTTGATTAAGCAATAATCAGAAATAAAGTTCACACAATTTTTTTATTAAGATAAGAGGACCAAATTTTTTTTAAAGAACGATCAAAAATGATTACAGGCAATAATCAAGAATAAAGGTTACACAATTGATTATTAACGCAAGGGAACCAATAAATTTGTAAGGGCCTACCAAAAACGATTAAAAGCAATATTCTAGAATAAAGGTTACACAATTGATTATTAAGGCAAGAGGGCCAATAATTTGGGACTGTGTTAAACATTCTTTTTGTGATTTTGTATTATTGTTTAACATTAAAATAAAATGTCAAACAATAATACTCACTCTCTCAAACGACCTCAAATGGAATGGCTAAATTGAATCCACAGCTGTACCTACTGCTAGGAAGGTTGCTTCATTGTGAGGTCTAAGAAGTTTTTCTCGTCAGAATCCATTTTGCACATTTATAAATCTACCATTCTTCCGTGCATTTAATACTGTTGTCATATCTGGTCCGGTGCTACTGCTATTCATCTTGAGGTTCTCGTCAGAATGCATTTTGAACATTTATAAGTCTACTATTCGTCCGTGCATTGAATACTGTTGCCATATATGATCAGGTGCTCCTGCTATTCATCTTGAGGTTCTCGTCAGAATCCATCTTGCACATTTATAAATCTACCATTCTTCCGTGCATTTAATACTGTTGCCATATCTGGTCCGGTGCTACTGCTATTCATCTTGAGGTTCTCGTCAGAATCCACCTTGCACATTTATAAATCTACCATTCGTCCGTGCATTGAATACTGTTGCCATATATGATCAGGTGCTCCTGCTATTCGTCTTGAGGTTCTTGACAAAATCCAAAGGAGTATCTGCAATGTAATCAATCCTGACTTGGCAGGTCGGCCTTTAGTCAGTTTCTCTCCGATGTAATGTGGCTTTCCTCTGTCTTTTCTACAAGTATTTTCAAGGCAGCTGCTCTGACGAGTTTTACCCTCGTTTCTGAACCACATGGATTAACTCGTGCTGCTAGACTGGCATTAAATGTTATGTTGTGTGTAACAGAATTATTGAGCAAATAAATACAAACAATGGAATTGTCGTAATTGGTATATTACCAGGAATAGGATTAACAAAAGAGGTCGTTAGTAAAATACAGGAACAAGGGTTCACTAGCACGTCTGGTCGTGAAACGTAAGAGTCTGATAAATAGCACACTACCGGAAATACTCGACTGACTTGTTACTCGGCGGACTGCCAAGGTCTTCCCACGACTACTTTATATAGTGCTTGGAATAGTCCATTATTGTAGACACAAGTGAAGAGCACCCCAACATTAAGGTCCCACCATTTTAACGTCGAATTAGTTAAATGTAACCATCTCTTCTATTCTAATAGTTTCTTTTCTCGCGCTTCCAATTTGTGAAACTCACTTCTATTTGCTTGCATACCTCATAGCTACAATCTCCGAAAGGTTAAATGCAACTTTAATGCCATCTTTTCTCTACTTGATTCCTAGCCATCTTTTATCTTTCTCTTCGTCATGTCATGTATCTTTTTTTATTCTCTCGCTGTAGTCCTCTGCCCACCAGTAGCATTTCTGCCTTGCTTGGAGTGAAATGCTTATTTTATAAAAAAGAAAAATCGTGAGCATCACTTAACATTCTTGCAAATATATTATGTCATCTTTTGTGGAAAAATTCGCATGAAGTTTCCATGAACATTTGAAGAATTACTGCTTTCTTTGTAATTATAGCATTATGGGATGCACGAATGTCTCCACAACTGTAAACAACTGTATATATTACCTTCATATGTCTGTTGGTGTTATTAGTACCCAATGACAAAAAATATATATTTGTTTTCGAAAAACATTTTAAAATAAATATTTATATTATCAATGGTTTTAATCCAACACTTCTATATTAATCTTGTTCTGGGTAGAATGATAAACGACACCTGGCAACAAGGGCTCTGAGGTATGGAGAACGTCGAAGTACCATTACTTGCTGTTTCTCTTATGTCCAATCTGACCTGGAGTGGTAGCACCTGTTAGGGTCTCAGTTATGGATAACTCCCAAACTAGAATCAAAACATGAAAATATAAAATAGATTATAAAAATTACCACCAAACTCTTTGCTAGCCAAGGCTATAGAACCCAATCTGTCCTATTATTTGACTCATACTAGAGGAGGAAGAGATGTATTATATTATTAAGTAGAAATTAATGGGAGATCAGTTTATTACTTCGTAATAATATAAAACTGATCCCGAACTTTATAACCAATAGAAGCCTTAATCATGTTTTCAACTATAATATTCAGTTAGTCAGTTAAGTGCCATACGTGATACACGCTTTGAACGAACATGTCCCGAAATAGACATGATTGACTGGGCAGAAGATTATCCCGCAGTAAGTTGCCATTGCTTTCTGTGGTAGACTAGTTGCCAGCCAAGGCTATAGAACCCAATCTGTCCTATTATTTAACCCATAACTGGAGGGGAGAAACGGATTAATACATTTTTCAAAGTTATTTGTGCGCAAGTGAAAGCAAGGAATTCAACTGGAATTCGAACTCGGCTCCCCGATTTTGTCGTTCCGAGTCGATATCCACTGCACCACAACACAGCGCAAATAACGCCATTTTAATTACAATTTAATTAAATTTTCAGTTCCTGATTTTCTTACCTAAATAATGTGTTTTTTCAGTTCCTATTAATGTTAACTCAAAGTACAAATTTTGAAGTGCCTCCATGTAAAATATTTCAAATAAAAATTTATATTTATTATTTACTTTGATATTTTTAAATTCGGGTGTGATATAACCATGGTTAGTAGTGGTGTGACTATAATTGATGGTTAGTGTTCCCGGCTTAAATACAAAATATCTACCCTGATAAGAATCGAACTCCGGATTTGAGAATCATGAAAGTGCTATAGTTTGTTCAGGTATCTGACAGTTTGCGAACACACAGACACAAGCCCACACGTAAAATTGTGCGAATCACTCAACTGGGCTTTTCGAAAGAGAAGTCGTTCGTGCACTAAGTGATTCCGCCAAGTCAGCTATAACTGATCAATATAATCTATGTCAATAAGAAATCGGATTCATTGACCTTCGAGCTCGACACCGAACTGAGTGCCGTCTGGTGTAGGCTTCGATCGACTTGTGAACAGTGGGAGATGGTTTTGTTAGAAGTAAGCCTCTGAAGGACCCGTCCTACTATCGGGAACCTCGTTAGGATATATAAAAATAAAATTAAAAAACAAAAAAACAATGAAAAACATCCACCATTTAATTGTATTTTAGAGAAAGGACAGAAAGAATATTGATTGTCGGCTCGTGCGCTATCTTTTGTGAATCTCTAAATGAGGCACCATTGTGTTTCGCTCGGTTCGCGCGCCTGCGTAGTCCGTTTTTCGTGGATGCGCGCGTTCGTGTATGTATGCGCGTGCGCGCAACTTTATACACCGCCGACCAAATATAATTGCACAGGAATTTGTTCAAACACGCATGCGCGAGTAAAAATGTCGGATAACCGTGATATATGCACCGTAAACGGGTGGATTGAAATTTACTACGCTGTCGTTGAAACTTATTTTCGTCCAAACTACATTTGATTAAAATGTAATCACATTTTCTATCAGTGTTTGTATACATCTCTAATGTAGCCTAGCCATCTTTTAATCCGCCCAAGAATTAATCAAAAATTATATTCCTATGTTTTCTTCGCATGTCTGTCCATCCGTTCTCCAAGTCCCGTCGCCTCATCTCATTTTAATCCGACTAACTTCTGTTCGGAAGATTATATTTAAAATTGATATATATTTTTGTTTGAATCATCTTCGGATCCTCCAGCCAAAATTTTATGCTAGCATTTTTTAGAAATTTAATATCTGTATTTTTGCCGACACATTTTATAGAAATTTGATATTTGTATTTTTGCCGACGCATTTTACAGATAAACTTACCAACTACCTTTTTTTTAAAGAGGCTAATATTTAAAACACACACACACACACACACACACACACACACACACACACACACACACACACATATATATATATATACATATATATATATATATATATATCCGAGTGAATACAGAACGAAGAAAGAATTCTTACAACGTCCAAAACATTAATTAAAAACAGTGCTCGATATATAATATATAGAGCAATGAATATTATTTTATTATTATTTATTATTATCATATAAATAAATATAAGGAAAGAGGCTTTCCATTACTTTACACACCGCCTGATAAGACATTGCAGTTTCAATGTCGAAACAAACGTACCTTTGTCGTCAATATATATAGAAAAATTATGTACATGTTCTAAAATATATAATATATATATATATATATATATATATATATATATATATATATATATATATATTCATTATAAATTGTTTTAGAACATGTATATTATTTTTTCTATATATGTCCTCTTCTCTACAACCAGTTCTATACATCATATATCGAGCACTATTTTAAATTAATGTTTTGGACGGGAAAAATTTTTTTTTTCTTTTCTCTCCTCGTTCTATACTCACTCAGATATATATATATATATATATATATATATATATATATATATATATAATCTGAGTAATAGCTACAGATGGAAGTATATTCCACAGTTAGATATTTATTTTAAAAACATTTAATTATTGTTTAAAATAAGTAATTTATTATATATGTAGATCATTCATGGTGGAGCACTCTTCACATTTACTTTTTTTCAACCATGTAAAAACAAACTTCAATGTATAATGATAATATACACGCTAAAAAGTCTGCCTTCTTCTACCGCCCGTAGCTCAGTGGTAGAATCGCCGACTGACTCCAATTCGGTCCGGTTTCAATCCTGGGTTAAAAGCAATCGGAGTCTAACCGTACTGATGTGCTGTGATACATCAAAACAGATCCGTCTGCGGATGACTATATATATATATATATATATATATATATATATATATATATATATATAGAGAGAGAGAGAGAGAGAGAGAGAGAGAGTCATGAATTAATCGTACATTGTGACACGGAAATTTCTATGTTTCGAAATAGATTCTCTTCATTAGGCAATATTTGATGTTGGTTGTACAGATGATTTACATAATAAAATAAATGCCGGGGCACTCTTCTTCACCTAGAATTATATATATATATATATATATATATATATATATATATATATATGTATTATATTATCCTAACGTATGTATGAATTTGTTTTTAAGCGGACATTTTTACTACTTCAAAAGTTACTTAATATTGGATACCTTTGTTTGAAATAAACTCCTGGTATTTTTTAAGCAGCGTGTATTATGCCTACCTGCCTGCACACTCGAGATAAGTCAATAAATACAAAATCACATTTTTCTTTATTCACAAAAATAAACGTTTGAAATTATAAAATATAGGATTAAAGATTAATGTATTTCATGTGATTCTTTAGAAAATTGTTATTTTTTTTTCCGTTTCGGATAAGAATCGAGCAGATATGGCCTTTCCATAACTCTGAACGAGATCTAAATTCTTCAAATGCTGGTTTGTGACACTGTCAGACTACATCACAACGGATTAGACGATAGTTTCTCCTACAAAGGAGGATACAGTTTCGTACCCAGGCGGAGAAAACATTTTCTTCACAAAAGAACTAAAATAGTTATCACATGTAACTCGAACAGAAAATAACGGCGTAATTATGATGTTGACATTCCACACTACTTTAAGCAAAAGGTTAGGAAGGAAATTTCCATCAATACCGGAAAGAGCGACACCAGTTACTGGACATGAGCCTGAAAAATTATTCTAATACCCAGAATTTCTAAAATTCCAAGCACTCCGATGAACTTAGATCACTGGTGCCCCCTAGGTTAGAATTTGCACGAGCTTAGCAACTAGATCCCACCCATTTACAGTGAAACCGATAAAATGCAACCACAACTTCTACTCTAACAGTTTCTTTTCTCGTACTTCCCGACTGTGGAATTCTCTTCCACATGACTGCTTCCCCGACGGCTACAATCTCCAGGAGTTTAAATGTAAGGTCAATAGACACCTCCTAACACACTAACTCGCTTCCATTCTTTCAAACACTCTTCCCATCCTCCCAACTACCTATCACCCTCCTTCTGACATTTCCTATATCTAACCACTCTTTCTATTTACCTTCCCCTATATAGCCCCAAGCGTAATAGTGGCAATGGAATGCCTTGCTTGTGCATTAAATTAACGATTAAAAAAAAAAAGTTTACAAAGGACACGAAAGATGAAATATCGGCACAGAGGGGAAAAAAACGAATCCTGTTTTCGATATATTTGATTCTTTATTTCTTGACTCATCTGTCACTTCCTAATTCAACTTGTACAGCGAGACTATTTTGAGGACCCTAGATGTTGTGCAAGGATTTGGCCACAATTTGAACAACATAAGGTACGTAGATGATACAGTGCTGATAGCAGACACGGAAAGACCTCCTACAGAAGGTAGCTGAAGATAGTGACAAGAAAGGACTACAAATAAATTGCAAGAAAACCGAATGCATGGTCATCAGTAAAAATGGCAGCCCAAAATGCCAAATACAGGTCGGGGATACTAGAATCAAGCAGGTACAAAAATTTAAATACATGGAAAGTGTTCTAACAGAAGACGGAAAGTGCGACACAGAGATCCGAAGGTGAATTGGCAGGGTGAAAGAAGCATTCCAGAAGTTGAGTAGAGTATTAAGAGACAGGAAAATTTCACTAGAAACAAAGAATCCGGATGAGGGACCACACAAGATAATGAACAATAAAACAGATATTTAAGATAAGAAAAATGGGTTATATTAAACGTAAATATACAAACTGGAACGCAGGTTAGTAATCCAGGAATACGATTAGTAAGGAATATATATATACAAGTCTTCGAAGTGAAGCTGTGTTGGAATTAGTATATCAGTGTAATACTATTCTGGCTGATTGGAGCTCAGAGCTACTATGACAACTGACGCGGTATTCTCTGTGTAACTTCGGTATCTCTCGGTAACTTACGGACCTCGACGGTACTAGTACTGTAACTGACATATCTCGTTATGGGAGGAGTATATGTATACTCAAGTCGAGTCTATTATCATAGAAACAGGGGAGATCTCACAACATTTTTATTTCGGCATTCCTAATTTGGACTTTTTCTTTTCTTTTTCTTTTCTTTTTGCTAACCACCACGCATTCTGCCTACTTTTAATTGATGTATAGTCCTTTCTTCTTGCTTTCCTTCACTACGTTCTGTTGTTTCTTTCCGTGTCCGCTATAAACACAATTATTTGCATATCTTTTATTACTAAGAGTCTTACTGCCAATAATGAATCTTCGTAGGACTTCTAATTAACTGAGAGTCATCTTTAATAAGTTGAATAAATAGGACCGACAACACATCCTTGTCTTAGATTTCATTTTTTATTTTTATATATACTGAATTCATTTTCTTTTGCAGTCGGTTTGCTGCCAGTTTAGATTATAGGATATTCTTAATTCCTAACCGAAAGCGATTAGCTGATTTATTTACATTGTTCGGATTGTTAATTTTGCTGCCATGTTCACGACCTTTCGGCCGTTGTACACTGATATCCGCAAGGACACATAGCCCAGTGGATAAGTGCATTGGTTAAATCCAGTAACTTGACCTAAAGCGCCGTAAGTTCAATAACTGGCTACAGCAAAGGTGAACAGAAATTTCGTGAGTTGAGTTAAAGGGAGATAACTGATATTGAGACATCTGGAAGAGACATGTCACCTAGAACAAGAACAATCTACTCCAGTAAACGAAATAAAGAGTTCAGTTCGAAATTCCAACAAAGATGAGGACAAAAGTCGAATAATATAATTAGTCGAAATAATTACAATAACTCATCTCAGAAATATAGACAAATTGAAAGATTAGTGCGAACCTGATATACCAAAATTATGTCAACAAATATTTTTTTATTTGTTGACATAATTTTGGTATATCAAAATGTGTCACGAATGTCGAACCATCTATCATTTCTACACTGATGCAGAGGCTTACGGCTCATCCTTTCATGCTTGGTATCCGTCTCCTCCCTTCAGTTATGGATTAAATAACGGGACAAACTGGGTTCTATAGGCTTAGATGGCAACCAGTCTACTGCAGCCAAGCGTGTATCACGTATGGCACTTAAATGTCTGACTGAATATAACATATAAAAACATGAATAAGGCAACTGGACATAAAGTGGGGGGTCAGTTTTACATTGTTAGGAAGTAATAAACTGATCCCCCATTAATAATATAAAACATCTCTTCCCTCTCTAGCTATGAATCAAATAACAGGACAGATTCGGTTCTGGCAACCAGTCTACCGCAGAAAGTAATGGCAACCTACTGCGGGAATGTCCTCTGAGACATGATCGCCCAAGCGTGTATCAGGTATGTCACTTAACTGACTGACTGATCTGATGGAGAATTACTGTTTATTTACATTATTTACATACGAAAAATATGAAGACAAATAGAAAAGTCCCACTAAAAGTTGGCACGAATATCAAACCATTTAAATTTTTTTACACCGATGCAGAGACTTACGACTCCTTTTCCTTCAGGCTTGGTACCAAGACTTCTTCTCACATCAAGGAGAGACCGTCTGGTTGAAAAAAAATGCGGAGCCCCCTTGTCCGAGAAAGAATCCAGTACAACCGTTGGATAAACACAAAAATTGCATTCAGATATCTCACAAAAACTTGCAGCCTTCCTCAGCATAAGTACCTACAAATAAAACCAAAATGGCATCCAGCCATTTTCTGGATAAATATTTCAGACAAGAATTCACTGCAGTTAAGGTTCGACAAGTACGAAATTTGAACATTAAATGATCACACTAGTTTTATTACTTCCCAGTTAAGACAGTAATCTTATCTCCCGGTTTGACATATCGCCCGGTTTGACACTCCACTCATGTCTATTGAACAAGTGTAGAGGCTCATCCCTTGTTCCCTGTTTAGGATGTGGTTTCCGGCTTTCTCATTTCCAGTCTTTTCACTCTTACGTAGCCTCCTGCACATCAGTGGCGTCACCGCCTTGCTCGGGGTGATATGATTAAAAAAAAAATGATATGTCCCGAAAGGGATATACAGTAGAAACTGTCGTATGCGACCACCCCTACTTCCATCACATATTGGTCGCATACGACAGGTGGTCGCTCAATAAAGGCTCATAGCCATGATCGATTTACACCAGGAACGTATATTCCACACATCATAATGTACATATTAGAATTTTTTTTATATGTAATCTGGTAATAAATATATGAGAACATAAGGGTCTAACTTTAAAGAAATTTATTCAGCATAATTCATTTAAAAATTTTAAAAAACGTATTTACAACGGTCAACAAAAGACAAAAATATTTATTCATAAAAAATATTTATTAAGTGAACTTTTAAAAAATTCAGTTATTGCTTTCCTTCTCGTGCCTGTACTAATACTAGCCATTTCTTATAAAATATGTAGTTTGGAAAAAATTCGCGACGTATACGGTTTCAGTTTTTTTCTTAGAAGCAAAAGAGAATCTACGATAATACATGAAAAAAACATACAAAAAACTGACAGCGATTGTGGGTTGGGGTAGAGAAACAGAAAGATAGATAGATATACCCAGGTAGAAATAGAGTAGATAGATACACGAAATATTAAAGGAACGAAAGAGATAGACATTTGAGAAAAAGACATTTATTTATTCAAACAAGTACAGAGACTATGATAAATCCTTTGAACATGTCAAATGCAATACATGTTGCATAAAACAGCCGATGTTTGACCGTGAATTGAACTCAGGCAATGTACATTTCAACAAGAAATAACAGTTTGATACAACACTACAATAACAAAACAATGAGGAAGTGTTCCTGGCTTAGATCAAATCAAAATGAAATAGATTACTCATTTAGTTTCTCCTAATTTAAAAGTTCGCAGTGTACGACCAAAATGGATTTCTTTATTAAGCGGTAGCTTGATCAGTGATTTTCATTCGCTGATGTTAGTCGCTGGTCGCGTTCTTGAGGTGGTCGCTCACTAAAGGTGAATTAACATTAGCCAATCGTCCGTGCATAGAAAAACGGTCAACAACAGATGGTCTCTGACGAAGAGGGTCGCTGACGAAGAGGATCGCATACGGCAGATTCCATTGTATACATCATTCGAGATAGTCAAGTGGTTTAGGCAAATGTAACCGGGTAGAACAATCTTGTAAGTAGACGTAATGTACGGTACTCGTCATATGCAGTATCCGGAGACGTAGGCGTAGTCAGTAGATGTAGATCTCTAGTGGTAGATCTCTAGTGGTAAGCCACTGAACGTCCTTGCCTTAGTCTATATTTAGGGCTGACACCAGCCAATCACATTCCAGTGAGAGGGAACCAAGGTGTATAGATATTGATTACTTATTCATTACATCAAATTACCATTGGTGAAAATCAGTTGAGTGCCTCTGAAGAGTCAATACTAACCAAGGGTTTCAAGTTCGCAACTACTATCAAGCGGATACCATGCCTGGACATTATTGGCGGAATCGAGGAAATAGCCTTGAGCATTCCTCAGACTCGGGTGCATCAGCTAAGATGAAAAGTGAGACAGGCGAAACCACCTAAATCAAGCATCAAACCAGAGAAACTAGTAAACAAAAACCTACAGGAAAATGACATCATCATACTATCAGATGACAAAAGCAATGTGAGTGTAGTGGTAGACAAAATGGAATATACAGAAAAAGACAGGAAGACCTCATTAGAAATGGAAGCCATAGTAAACAAAGATCTTACGTTGAAAACAGAATGACAACTGCCGCAGATCCTAATCCGGAATAAGGACCACTTCCCACCTAAGACATACAAGCAGTCGTCCCGTTACAGTAAGCTGCCTCACATATATAGTCTCCCTAAAATTCACAAAAACAGTATTTCAGTTCTTAGCTGCCACGGCTGTGTGTCACCTTCTGAGTCGATTCATTGTGGATATAGTTGACCTACTAATGGAAAAGTCCCAATAAGATGTCCGAACCTTTACTCACTTCGTGAAAATAATCAAAGATGCTCCCATCCAATCAAACTAGATGGTGAGTCTGGGCGTGATGAATTTGTTCACAAAGGAACTCACAAAAAAGTCTTTATCGATAATCAGGGACAGACGGGCCTCGGATTCTTACCTAGAAGACATCGAGCAAAAGTTATAAGTGGTGACCCAGAGATATATGAACAAGAAATGGTCAATATGAGCATTACCCGCCAACGCAACAACTACCCCCGGGGTACATGACCGTAGCTCCAACAAACTGGGATAGAAGGATGCAAAAGGTCAAGACCACTTAGAAAAGAGCCCAGGTCGGCCTGGCCTATGTGAAAGGATTATCGAAAAAATACAAAAGATCTGTGGTCCAGATAACATCAAGTCGACTAAAGAATCGTTCAACACTTCGCAGACACTTATGCTGAATAAGATCTTCCTATGAGAAGTTTATAATTTTCTATAAATACTTTCACGGCTTCTGCTCCGATGAACTTAGATCACTAGTGCCCCCTAAATACGAATTTGCACGAGATACTAGATTAGCAACTAGATCCCACCCTTTTACAGTGAAACCGATAAAATGCAACCGCAACTTCTACTCCAACAGTTTCTTTCCTCGCACTTCCCGACTGTGGAATTCCCTTCCACACGATTGCTTCCCCAACTGCTACAATCTCCAGGAGTTTAAATGTAAGGTCAATAGACACCTCCTAACACACTAACCTGCTCCCATTCTATCAAACACTCTTCCCATCTGCCCAACCCTCATCCTCGGTATCCTTACTCATCTGTCACCTTCCTCCTGACATTCCCTATGTCTAACCACTCCTTCTCTTTACCTTCCCCTATGTAGCCCCATGCGCAATAGTGGCAGTGGAATTCCTTGCTTGGGATGAAATGATTAAAAAAATAAAAATAAAAAAATAATTAAGGATTTTGCGTACGCCATCCTATGTAGTTGTGGTATGAAACATAAAGAAGAGACCAGCTGCCTCCTTAAGATAAACTAAAAGAACAGCGTAAAGATGCTTGAGGAGAAATAGAAAAATCAGGCGTGGATGACCACATATGGAGGGAAACGGGAAATTGCTGCCCTTTGTAGGACGCACTTGAAATAATAGACAGAGAAAATACGAAAACAGAGCATATGGTAAGCCACAAAGATCTCCTAATTCGGCCAAGCATAGAAATGAATACAATATGGGAACCAGTAATACGGAGTGCTAAAGAAAAATAATAACAAACAATAAGATTAAAATATAAGCTTTGGTAAAAAAAAAAAAAGTAGTTACTGAAATATTAGTTTTATAAGTCCCCAAAATGGTATTTACATTATTCGAACTATTGTCCTCATCTTTGTTGCCATTTGTACGATTTGTTCAATACCAGACGACAGTAGTGATGAACAAGTAACTTGCAGGGTTAGAGGGAGATAACACATGACTTTCAGTCGAGGCTTTACGCAAGGAACGAGGGTGATATATACTCCAGTAATTGTAATAAAGAGTTCGGTTCGTAATTCCTAGCAGCCGAAGAAGGCCGGAACGTACAACGGCCGAAACGTCGTACAAATGGCAACAAAGATGAGGACAATAGTCCGAATAATGTAAATACTGTAAATACTACCTCATCTCAGAAATATAGACAAAGTCCCAAAAATGACCTCGTGGATAAACGCCTCGGCGGAACCCGGTGACTTGACTCAAAGAATTGTGAGTTTAATACCTGTTTCGAGAGTTTATTTAAAGAGATATAACTGATGCTACGACATCTGGACGATGCATGTCTATTTACAAATTACCCCGGTGACCGAATTAAAGAATTCAGATGAAAATAGGGCAATAAAAATGAAGACAACAGTTCAAAAAATGTAAACAGTGTAAATACATCATCTTAAAAATATAGAAAGATCCTGAAGAAGCCCAGTGCGTACAACGGCCGAAATGTTGTGAATATGTCAGCAAAGATGAAGACAACAGTTCGAACATTGTAAATAATTTGAACAATTAAGAAATTTCATCTCTGAAATATAGACAAATGATTCATTGAATTTATTCCTTAATTAGAGAATGACGTAATTTATCGATCGATTGTTTTATTTTTTATTTTTATTTCTTTTTGTTATTAATTTGCAGAAGAGTTCAGGAAGTGTATCATTAAATATTCTAACCAGTAAATGTTCCATCTTCAACGCACCAGATGGATGGAGCGAATGTTCCATGACGACTTGCACAGGTTACGAAGTCAACTACCCGAAGTTGAAATATTTGGAATGAGGCTATCATTGGAGATAACTAACGAGTGTTAAGGTAGCTGAAGAGAGTGACAAAAAAGGACTACAAATAAACTGCAAGAAAGCCGAATGCATGGTGAAAAGGACAGCCCAATATGCCAATTACAGGTCGGAGATACTAAAATCAAGCAGGTACAAAAATTTAAATACCTGGAAAGTGTCATAACAGAAGACGAAAAGTGCGACATAGAGATACGAAGGCGAATTGGCATGGCGAAGGAAGCATTCCAGAAATTGAGTAAAGTATTAAGAAACAGGACAATTTCACTAGAAACAAAAAAGAGAGTACTGGATTGCGATGTGTTGTCAGTTCTTCAATATGGCAGTGAATGCTGGACAATATCATCAAAGATGAAGGAAAAACTGGAAGCAACTGAAATTTGGTTCTACGAAAGCATACTGGATATAAAGTGGGGGATCAATTCCATATTACAATCAATATATAAACTGAACCCTCACTTAGTTTCTATACATTTATATTCGTAAGATCCAAAAACACAAGGATGCATTCCAGGAGCTGAGAAGAGTATTAAGTAACATGACAATTTCACTAGAAACAAAGAAGAGAGTACTGGATTGCTATGTGATGTCAGTTCTTCAATATTGCAGTGAATGCTGGACAATCTCATCAAAGATGAAGGAAAAACTTGAAGCAATTGAAATGTGGTTCTACAGAAGGCTGCTGCGAATATGATGGATCGAGGATGTGAGCAATGATGAGGTTTTGGAAAGGATGTAAACGAAAAATAAATTAATACTGAGCATCAGGAAGAGACAGCTGAAGTTCCTGGGACATGCAATGAGGAAGGAGGGCTTAGAGAACCTGATACTAACAGGCCAGATAGAGAGGAAAAGAGACAAGAGAAAGCAGCGGATAACATATTTGAAGGACCTGATCAGGTGGATGACAGAACGAGGTTTGCGTGGTGTAACAGGAGAAAGCGTGCTAAGAGCCACCAGGGATAGAGAGACATGGAAAGCCATGATCGCCTACGTCCTGAAAGAACAGGGCACATAGAAGAAGATATATGCCAACTGTTTATTAGAAATTATAATGTGGGTATAAAAAAATTATAATGTGGATAATGTGGATATAAAGTGGGGGATCAAATCTATATTATAATCAATATATAAACGGATCCCTCATTTTGTGGCCATGCTTGTTTCTATACATTTTTATTCTAGATTTATGGGCTTGAGCTAGTGGATGGCAGACCGGGGTTTGGGTGGTGTCACAGGAGAAAGCATGCTAAGAGCCACCTGGTAGAAGGAAACGTGGAAAACCATGATTGCCTACGTCCTGAAGGGACAGGGCACACAGAAGAAGAAGAATGCATACATGCAATTATAGTTCATAAAGAATGCAAACGCTTTCGCTTAATGAAATATACATTCATACACGGACGAAAAAGACTGGGCAGATTTTTCAGCCGTAGGTTGCCATTAGTTTCTGCGGTAGACTGGTTGTCAACCAAGGCTATAGAACACAACTGGTCCTATTATTTGACTCATAGCTAAAGGGAGGAAAGAGATGTATTATATTATTAAGTAGTAATTAGTGGGGGAAAAGTTTATTACGTCATTACAATATAAAGCTGATTCTCCACTTTATGTCCAGTAGAAGCCTTAACCATGTTTTCAATTATTATATTCAGTCAATCAGTTAAGAGCCATATAGGATACACGCTTCGGCGATCATGTCTCAAAAGAAACATGACTGACTGAGCAGAAGATTATCTCGCAGTAGGTTGCCATTGTTTTTTGCGGAAGCCTGGTTGCCAGCCAAGGCTATAGAACCCAATCTGTCCTGATATTCAATCTATTGCTAGAGGGAGAAGAGACGGATTAATACCTTTCCTAAGGCACGTAAGTGAATACAACGAATTCAAATGGAATTCGAACTCGGCTCTCTGATTTCTCATCCCGAGAGCGGAGGATTTTTCAGATAAGTTTGAACCACTCAGCGATTTTTTCGTCTTGTACGAGGGAATACGGCATCAGCGTGAAATTCTGCACACATGACAAAATTGTTGGCATATCTCACGTGCCCTATTTCACATGCAGTTCACTGAGTTCCCTGACAGACACGCTCACCTAATCAATAACAATTCCTTCGAAAGAACGGATGATCCGTGTTTCACACGGAGTGCCCTATTTCCTTTCTTGTGGCTGTTGCTTCTTTATAATTTGGTCACGATGGCCACGAGCAGATTTAAAACGATTAACTCAAGTTTATTTTTAATTAAAGGGTGACGTAATCAAGCGATCAATACTTTCAATTGTTGTTTGCTATTAATTTGGAGATGAGCTCATGATGTGTATCGTTAAATAACCGAATCAGCAAATTGATTAATAATATATAATTGTGGACAGCGCGCATGATCAAACAGAATATATATATATATATATATATATATATATATATATATATATATATAGTTCGGTCTTGAAGGCTTCCCCAATGCGTCTAGTAAAATAAAGGAAGGTAAAGAAGTTGTTGGGTATTACCTATTTATTATTCATTTAGATAAACCACATATTAAAGCGGACTGATATCATCACACCGTAAAAAGGCCCCAACTATCAATCACACATATTTATATACCATAAACACACACACATACGTGCTCGAACACACATACATATACACACGCATTCACTAGAATTAATGACAGCAGTAGCAGCCAAGATTGACCATTCGTTGAAAGGCACGGAACTCTAGAAGTTCACTTACCATTCTGAAGATGAGATTTTGATCTCGGAATATTAATGTATAATAAATCGATAATGCCCAACAACTTTTTTGCTTTCCTCTATTTCACTCAACGCGTTGTGATAGTCTTTAAAACCTAACCATACACCTAATATACACAATGCTTCAAGCAAATTACAAAATTTTTCCTCAGTCATCTCTTGTCTCACTAACTTACATCCTCCCTCTCATGCTTTTTTCTTCGTCCACCCCACTCCCATCAGTACTCTCTTCCTTCTCCTACTCTCTTCCGAACACCCCCTGCCACCTCTCACTCCTCGTAGCATTCCTCCTTGTCCACCCCACTCTCATCAGTACTCGCTTCCCTCTCCTACTCTCATCCTGACACCCCCTGCAACCTCTCACTCCTCATAACATTCCTCCTATGTCACCCCCTTCACAACAGTGGCAGTAAAATGCCTTGCTTGGACGGACACGATTATATATATATATATATATATATATATATATATATATATATATATATACTGTGTAGATAGAGAAGAATCCAAATGAATATCCTGTACATAAAGTGGTAGAATAACTCTCTAGGAGAGCTCTAAATATATATGTATATAAATACATATGGAGCAAATATATGTAAAAATTAGGACAGGCACGATAATCCATGGTTAAGTGGAAGTATGGGCCTATTTCAGGCGAACCATCTTCAGCTTCCGTCTTTATTGTACAGAAGATTTTACACGAATATAAATAAGTTGTTGGTCGTACAAAAACGAATAAGGGGAAAGATTACAGTAAGTGTTATACTTCTAGCACGAAAATAAAAAAAAATAAGACGACGAAAAAATGACCGACCGACTTCATCAGGATCAACTAGGAATTTATTTAATCTTTTTTAAAATATTTAAAAAATGAAGACGACAGGTTATGGGAAGGGGAAAAAGAGAGAGGGGCAAGCAGTAGATAGTAATAATGTTCAGTCTAAGTAGACAATCTCTCCGTTTACAGAGAAACGGCCTCCTAGATCTAATGTATAATGTTTCTAATGCCTGCAAGTGAAATGGAGAGTGTGAACCAGACAAATATATATATGTTTGAACATTAATTTTAATGGATACTCGTATTTAGGTGGATAGTGTGTTTTTTATATATAATTAAACATCACATTTTAAATATCCATTTATACGTATAATTTTATAACATTAACTTCGGTTCTGTTTGTTTATATTATGATACGATTTTTCGAACTACAAGGCCAGTAGATATTTAAAATGTACTGTTTAATTATAGAAAAACAGACTATCCACTCTCAGACGATTATCAATAAAAAAATAATGTTCAATCAAATAAATTTGAATAAATATGCCGACTAATGCCAATTTCGTAAATTTCCATGTATATATATATATATATATTCAGTACTACATATATATATATATATATATATATATATATATTCAGTACTACATATATATATATATATATATATATATATATCAGTACTACATATATATATATATATATATGTTCACTACCCACACCACTTTCTTCAAAATTCAAATGGACAATTCACAAGATTTATTCCCTTATCACTAACCCCCACCAACATCCCACACACAACTCACCAAATATAAGAAAAGAAGGCTTTCCATTCCTGTCCACACCACCTGATGAGACATTGTAGCTTCAATGTCGAAACAAATGTACCATTTGTAGTGGATATATAAAAAATTTGTACATATTCTAAAATATGATTTATAATAAATATTTACAGCTCTATATATTACATATCGAGCACTGTTTTAAATTAATGTTTTAGACGATGTAAAAAATTTTTTATTCGTTCCTTATTCACTCGGATATATATATATATATATATATATATATATATATATATAGATGTCCAGTCCGCAAACAACGAGGATAATCCAACAAGATCAACTTAATATAAAATATTAAGTGTTATATCTATATAGGGAGCTCAATGAGATTGGGAGTGAGCGTATAAGGACTTGGTGGTCAAAATCCAGGAAAGATGACCTCTTCGCGACTGGTCTAGATATCCCCAACTGAGACTACGCCAATGTATATGTCCTTGAATCTTTTTACTTAATTTTCTC
>JBBBDQ010000720.1:4767500-4782500 GCA_037127315.1 Ascarosepion bandense | reverse complement strand
GTAAAAACTAAGTAAACAATGAGAAAGTACTTCTAACGGTTGTTACGAGGATGCATTTATATACAAAAAAAAAAAATAATAATAATGTTTAAACAGTTATAGTCAGACATTCTATTGAGCCCTACGTGTTGTTACTAAAAAGTTTTAATTCATGAAGTAATCGTAAAAATAGAGAAATTATGAATAGAACATTTTGGAAAATTGTGAAATGTTTCTGTAAAATCTAGAGAGTTCTAGAGGTTCTAGAAATATGCAAATTAGGTTTTAGCCCCTATAAAAAATAGGTTTTGGGCAGAAAACAGTCACTAGTTACCAGGGTTTATTGATGTCATCAACTCCGGTTTGATTCAAGGAATTATATCCAGCCGAAAGGATCTCTCCAAGTCGACGACAAACTAAAACTTGAAAGAGTTGTTGAAAGGATTTGCTGTCATATCAACCCCGGTTAAGATTCAAGGATCTATATCCAGTCGAAGGAATCTCTCAAAAAAGTCCGAACAACTAAAACTTGAAAGAAAACATCATGGAACTATCTGGGTGAATACACATTTTGCCTCTTTCATTGACCAAGCCCATAATTAGTCTTTTTATACGCATTCAAAGATTTCCCAAAAGTATGGCACTTAACTTCCCCGCCAACTTAACTGGGTAAAGATATTTGACACCTTCCCTCCCTTTCTCTTCTTCGTAACACTTCGCTGGGTGGTAGTAAACCATACGTTTCCTTTTGAATGCCAAACTGTATATTTGTAAATATTTTTATATAATGTTTTGTGAATTAAATATGTGTCTGTATTTTAATTTATTATTTTTCTTATGTTACAATTAACCCGTAATACTGTGTTGCAGATAGGGTTTCGAGACTAGATAGACTAAACTATCGCCCGGTTCACACTCCACCTACGTCTATTGAACAGGTGAAGAGGCTCATCCCTTGTTTCCTGTTTAGGATGTGGTTTCCGGTTTTTCTCTTTTCCAATCTTTTCACTCTTACGTAGCCCCCTGCGCATCAGTGGCGTTTTCGCCTTGCTTGGGGTGATATGATTAAAAAAAAAAGGTATTGCATTTCGTTTGTTTTGAAGGGTTTTCGAGTGGCGGGGGCGGACTTTTCTTTTAAACCAATTCACCATATTTAATGTGAAAAAGCCATTAGGGTGCAAGAGGCTACTGAGAGAGAAAGAGAATGAGGACATTTTAGATAAAAATCGGAAAACCATTTATAAACAGGAAACATGGGATAAGGCTCTACATCTTTTCAAAAAGACTGAAGAGGAGTATGAGCCGGGCGATGGAGATAAATAGTAAAAAAGACTAAATCAAATTTCAGAGATGAAACGGTAAAGTTAGAAAAATAAAGTTGAAGTAAACTTGAGAAAGAACGATAAATACGATCCGAAAGCCGTAAGTGTCATACGTTATACACGCTTTTGGGCGATCATGTCTCTTTCGAGACATGACTGACTAGACAGAAGATTATCCCTCAGTAGGTTGCCATTACTTTCTGCGGTAGACTGGTTGCCAGCCAACGCTATAGAACCCAATCTGTCCTGTTATTTGACTCATAGCTAGAAGCGGAATAGATGTATTATTAAGTAGTAATTAGTGGGGGATCAGTGTATTACTTCATAACAATATAAAACTGATCCCCCATTTTATGGTGAGTAGAAGCTTTAATCATGTTTTCAGCTATTATATTCAGTCAGTCAGTTAAGTGCCATATGTGATACAGGCTTAGGCGATCATGTCTCGAAAGAGACAAGACAGACCGGGAAAAAGATTATCCCGCAGTAGGTTGCCATTACTTTCTGCGGTAGATTGATGTTGCAAAAAGGGAAAAAAATTTAGAGTTGGTATGAAACAACCACATAAGTCGTGTCTTAATCTCTGAAACGCTAATCTCACGAGAACGACGGTTCAATAACAACTACACCACCTCAAATGAGCATACCACGTTTTATGCACTCGGCCAATGAGCGCTCAGCACAGTAAATATAAACGGTTACAAGCGACATTAATTCTGTTTACCACGAAGTTCGAGTCTACATCCGACCAACGCTCGCCAATTTGCCGTCTCTACACTCCTTTGCAAAACATACACCCGACTCCGGTCCTTTTCGGTCGCCGGGGTTAGTTACTGCTATAATTGGTTACCAGCCAAGGCTATAGAATCCAATCTGTTCTGTTATTTAACCCATAACTGGAGGAAAGAAGTCGGATTAATACCTTTTCCAAAAGTATTTGCGCATAAATGAATGCAAAGATTTCAGCTGAAATTCGAACTCGGCTCCTTGATTTTTCGTTCCGAGCCGATATCCCCCTAAAGAAGAAACAAGGAGTAAGCGTCTACTCTTTCTCAAAAGATCCCGAATGAGTGTGAACCGGACGAGAGGAGAATCACTCCACACATATCGAGGTAAAATATAGTAAATCAAATTTCAGAGTTTAGGCGGAGATTTTAGAAGTATAGAGTTGTAGTAGAATTTAAAAGAAGAAGGAAATTACTGGAAAGTAATTGAAACACATCTGAATATGTAATGCTTCTCATGCCAATGACATTTCTACCGAGCTTCTCTACGGCATATAATTTTACTGAATTTCTTTTAATGTGTGCCTTTCGAATTTATATTTAAATTAGGGTCATCAGGAGAGAATGTGCACCGTTTCGGGGCCTTCCTCTCAACGGTTTCACTTGCACACCGGCCCCCTTCACTGATGTGAGGCCCCATTATAACGCTATACAAGTGTGTTGTAGTTATACTAGTTCAAATGTCTAACGGCGAAATTAGATTTACGAAAAATTTCCAAAAACGGCAAACCTCGCGTTCTGAAAATGCAACGTGAACCTCATTACGTATTCACGATCAGTCTTGTCATGCCGTCATGTTCGCTGAAACACTCCACGGAATATTTCTTTTTTTCCATATCTACATAGAACTATTTTCAGTTATTTCTATTAGGCGTTTTATACTTTTAGCCCTATAACGCCCTTTAATTCCAATTTGGCCCAGACATTGGTACAGAGTGCCTGCAACGAAACCCCTTGCTCTAATTTCCACTGCTCTAACAATTACATTCTACCCCTCCTTTATCAGCTCTGATTTTAGATTTTCATATTTATTAGTTTTATAATCGTGGCTTTGTCCCATCCGGCTTTCATATGGTTCTGTTAATTCAACCAGGATGATTTTATAGTTCACCGTTGATAGAAGAACAATATCTGGTCGCAGACCTTTACTTGATATTATTTTGGGGTAATCATTACGCCAACCAGGAAGGTCTGCAGATACTTCCCAAATGCCACCAGAACTAAGGAGATTTTTTCAGGGTATAGCTTGACATTTTGCTTGTTTGCTTAGAACTGACATATCTTTTTTCTCTGCAACAAATTTCTGGGTTGAATTAGATGACTCAGACTTTATATATTTCTTTATAAATAAAATATTATTTATAAAGACAATATTAAATAAGAAACAAGAAATAAACCTCTACACTTGTTGAAAATACCGGGGTGTAGTACAAAACGTACGATAGGTGAACCTCTCTACTTCAATTGAAGGAGAAAATGTAGTAAATAAGCAGTAAATCAAATTTAAGGGTTTAAGCCGAGACGTTTGAATTATAGAGATGAAGTAGAATTTTGAATGAATCAGAAAAAAAATCTTAGTTATGTAAGAAACACGGATTAAGCATCTACTCAGGTCGGAGTCTACAACAGCAAAATTTTCGTGAATAGGACAACAAAGATGAGGAAAACTGTCGGAACAATGTAAATTGTGTAAATAACAACCAAATTAATTTCATGGTTCTGTCAGAGAAAACAAAATATGTTTCTAGTGATTTTCCAGGCCCCTACGCAATGACTACGAGTCTGATTTCTGAAGAAAAATGTCTGTGGCAAAGCCGAAATATTAGTTTTCGAGGTAAAGTCTTAAATTACGGTTAAATTTTTTAAATTGATTATTCAAAAATTAGTTTTATTTCTGAAAGATGAGGCAGCATAACTTTTTTATTCACTGATCCGTCATAGCTGAGCAGTATCAGTTGGTTAAGAGCCATACGTAATACACGCTTGGGCGATCATGTCTCGAAAGAGACATGACTGACTGGGCAGAAGATTATCCCGCAGTAGGTTGCAATTGCTTTCTGCGGTAGATTGGTTGTCAGCCAAGGCAATAGAACCCAATCTGTCCTGTCATTTGACTCATAGCTAGAGGGGGAAAATATGTATTATATTATTAAGTAGTAATTAGTGGGGGATCAGTTTATTACTTCATATTAATAGAAAACTGATCCACCACTTTATGCCTAGTAGAAACCTTCATAATGTTTTCAAATATTATATTCAGTCAGTCACTAAAGTGCCATACGTGATACACGCTTTGGTCGATCATGTCTCGAGAGAGACATGACTGACCGGGCAGAAGTAGGTTGCCATTGCTTTCTTCGGTAGACTGGTTTCCAGCCAAGACTACAATCTGTTCTATTATTTAACCCATAACTGGAGGGAAGGGACGGATTAAAACCTTTCCCAAGAGTATTTCTGCATAAGTGAATGCAAGGAATTCAACTGGAATTCAAACCCGGCTCCCCGATTTGTCGTTCCGAGTCGATATCCACTGCACTACAATAGGAAAAGACAGTTTTGAAATCAGGAAAATTTCGGAAATACAACCGCATCAGCGCGCGGACACACGAACATTTGCACTCACGCACACACGAACACACGCATTCTCCTCTCTCTTTCTATCTCTCTCCCACGCACACACAAGCACACATACACACAGAAGCACACACTCACTTGTACAACCCTGCACTTACAAATGAACAGTAACACACTCTTGTATTGACCTTTCTCGCCATCATACAAGCCGGAGCTGGTCTTCAATCAGCGCGTGACAAGTATTTCGGCTCATCAGGTAAAGCCGTTAATTTGATATTTTCTCGAAAATCACTTAAAAGCGTTCGAACACCTTTAGTTTTATTCATAGTGTACCTATCTTTTCTTTTTTGTACTTGTAAAATCTTCTGTTACCAAAGTTAATTTTCTATGCAACACCAACCAAAATACGAAATAAAAGAGCGATAATTTAGCAAGGATCGAATTCGAAGATTTTCGTCTTCTATGTTCTCTCAGGGCGTAGGCGATCACGGCTCTCCATAATTTCCTGTACTTTGTAGCACTTAATAAATTTTGTTTTTTCATTATTTCTCCTAAACTTTGCTTCACCATCCATTTACTTAAGTTCGTCAAGTATGACAGTCCCTTTTTCACCTCAATCTGTCCTGTCAGTATAAAATTTTCCGAACCCGCTTTTGTCATCATGTGTCCCGAAATTTCTCTTCCAGATGATAAATATGTTTCCTTTTTTATTCCATTTTCTCTCATACCTCATAGTTGCTCACGTGGTATCCTCATCATCCTTCTGTAGAACTACATTTCTGTTGCTTCAAGTCTCTTCAACTTTGAAGAGATTGTCCAAAAGTTACTGCCGTAAAGGAGGACAAAATATCTCTTAACAGTTCAGTTTTCTTTTCTTTATTTCTAACGAAGTTTTTCTGTCTCTTAATAATTTGCTTAGCTTTTGATAACAGTTTTGACTATCAGTGGGCGAGATCAGCTTGAAAAACAGCGCTCTCCATCAGGTGCCTATAAATATTTACAAATGTTACTTTAATCTGGCCTAGATTGCCTACAAATATTGGGTAACATTGGGGTTCGAACTCACTAAGATGATTAACGTTTATGATAAAAGCTCCCGCTAAATTTGGCGCAGAGATATCCTGTGGTATCTAACACGGATAGAGCTTACTGCACAATAAAATATCCTGTGGTATCTAACACGGATAGAGCTTACTGCACAATAAAATATCCTGTGGTATCAAACACGGATAGAGCTTACTGCATAATAAAATATCCTGTGGTATCTAACACGGATAGAGCTTACTGCACAATAAAATATCCTGTGGTATCTAACACGGATAGAGCTTACTGCATAATAAAATATCCTGTGGTATCTAACACGGATAGAGCTTACTGCACAATAAAATATCCTGTGGTATCTAACACGGATAGAGCTTACTGCACAATAAAATATCCTGTGGTATCTAACACGGATAGAGCTTACTGCACAATAAAATATCCTGTGGTATCTAACACGGATAGAGCTTACTGCACAATAAAATATCCTGTGGTATCTAACACGGATAGAGCCTACTGCACAATAAAATATCCTGTGGTATCTAACACGGATAGAGCCTACTGCACAATAAAATATCCTGTGCTATCTAACACGGATAGAGCTTACTGCACAATAAAATATCCTGTGGTATCTAACACGGATAGAGCTTACTGCACAATAAAATATCCTGTGGTATCTAACACGGATAGAGCTTACTGCACAATAAAATATCCTGTGGTATCTAACACGGATAGAGCCTACTGCACAATAAAATATCCTGTGGTATCTAACACGGATAGAGCTTACTGCACAATAAAATATCCTGTGGTATCTAACACGGATAGAGCCTACTGCACAATAAAATATCCTGTGGTATCTAACACGGATAGAGCCTACTGCACAATAAAATATCCTGTGGTATCTAACACGGATAGAGCCTACTGCACAATAAAATATCCTGTGGTATCTAACACGGATAGAGCTTACTGCACAATAAAATATCCTGTGGTATCTAACACGGATAGAGCTTACTGCACAATAAAAGTGCTAATAGTCTACATAGTTAAGTATAGCTTTATAGCATGCGCACAGTAATCCTTTACTAAATGTCAACTAGTTTGGCTCAAGACCACAATATATGAGCACTTTGTGGAGAGCGAATTCGCAACACAAATTATTCTCGGAATTAGTAATTTCTGATTTTCGCTTCTTCTTCTTCTTTTTCTACTTCTATGTGCCGTGTAGATCTTGAAACCCTTTCTCCTGTTATACCGCTCAATCCCCACTCTACAACCCATTTACTCAAGTTCATCAAGTATTTAACGCGTTGCTTTTCCTTGTTTCTCTTTCTTATTATCAATCCCGTGAGTATCAGATTCTCCAAGCCCTCTGTCCTCATTCAGTTAAGTGCCATACGTGATACGCGCTTGGGCGATCATATCCCCAGACATAACTGACTTGGCAGAAGATTATCCCGCAATAGGTTACTATTACTTTCTGCGGTAGACTGGTTACTATAGAACCCAATTTGTTCTGTTATTTAACCCATAACTGGAGAGAAGAGACTGATTAGGTTAAGTATCAGTTTCCTTCTCGTATCCATTCTCTCCAAAACCTCGTCATTGCTCACATGCTCGGTCCAACACCATTTCTGTTGCTTCAATTCTTCCTTTCATATATTAAAGAACAGACATCTCATAACAGTCACTCTCTTTGTTTTCTAGCGAAATTTTTCTGTTTCTTAATACTCTGCTTAGTTTCTAAAATGCAACCTTCGCCATGCCAATACGCCTTCGGGTCTCCGTATCGCACTTTCCGTCTTTTGTTAGAACACTTCCCAGGTATTTTAATTTCTGCCTCATCCTTTTGATTTTAGTATCCTTAGTTTGTAATTGGATTATTTCTCATTCACTTCAAAATAGTCAGAGAAATTAAAAAAGATGTTCAAGTTTTGTCAGTGGTTAAGACTTTGCTTCTAAAATTCATATAACTTGCTCAGAGAACGGAAACTAAGAGAATAGGAAATAAAGAGATGACTTTAAACAAAGAATCTGAATTCTGGGCAAATGTCAGCAAGAGCACGATAGTGGAGCGGATCTCTGAACGTAGGTAGGTGCATATTAAAAGAAAAAAAATATAAATGTTAATATATTAATATATTAATATATTTAATATATTCTTTAGGAATAAATACCGTTTCGATGTTTTATGTATAAGTACATCTTCATTTATATACATAGGGCTTTTAGAACGTAAGCGATCATGGCTTTCCATGACGTCCTATCCCTTGCAATACTAATCTATTTTGACCTCGTATTATCCTCCCGGTGTGTTGAGTTCGAAATCTAGTCGAATTAATTGCTTTCAATTACGCATAAATAACCTTGGGAAATATATTAATCCGACTCTCTTCCCACCATCTATGGGTTAAATAACATAATATATTGAGGACTATAGCCTTGGTTTGCAACCAATCTACTGCAGAAAGCAATGGCAAACTAATGTAGAAAATTTTTTTGCTATGTCACTCATGTCTCTTTGGAGACATGATCGCTCAAAGGGGGGTATCACGTATGATACTTAACTGACAGATTATGCTCCCTCCCAGTTGATGTTTTGCTATCAATTTGCAGTATGTCTTGTTAGTGTCGGATGTGCGCTGTGATGCAGTGGATATCGACTAGGAACGAGAAATCGGGGAGCCGAGTTCAAATTCCAGTTGAATTCCTTGCATTCACTTACGCGCAAATACCCTTAGGAAAGGTATTAATCCGGCTCTTCCGTCCAGTTATGGGTTAAATAGTATGAAAGATTGAGTTCTATAACCTTGGTCAGCAATCAGTCTACCGCAAAAAGTAATGGCAACCTACTGCGGGATAATCTTCTGCCCACTCAGTCATGTCTCTTTCGAGACATGATCGCCCAAAGCGTGTATCACGTATGGCACTTAACTGACTGACTGAATATAATAGTTGAAAACATGATTAAGGCTTCTACTGGGCATAAAGTGGCGGATCAGTTTTATATTGTTATGAAGTAATAAACTGATCCCCCACTAATTACTACCTAATAATATAATACATCCCTTCTCCTCTAGCTATGAATCAAATAACAGGACAGACTGAGTTCTATAGCCTTGGTCAGCAATCAGTCTACGACAAAAAGTAATGGCAACCTACTGCGGGAAAATCTTCTGCCCAGTCAGTCAAGTCTCTTTCGAGGCATGATCGCCTAAAGCGTGTATCACGTATGCCACTTAACTGACTGACTGAATATAATAGTTGGAATAATGATTAAGGCTTATATTGGTCATAAAGTGGGGGATCAGCTTATTACTTCATAACAATAGGAAACCGATCCCCCACTAATTACTACATAATAATATAATAGATTTCTTTTCCCTTTACCTATGAGTCAAATAACAGGACAGATTGGGTTCTATAGCCTTGGTCAGCAATCAGTCTACCACAAAAAGTAATGGCAACCTACTGCGGGATAATCTTCTGCCCAGTCGGTCATGTCTCTTCCGAAACATGATCGCCCAAGCGTGTATCACGTATGGCACTTAACTGACTTGATAGTGTCGATTTCTTGAAGCTTACTTTTCTTATTATGTGCTGCATAAATTTCATCTGACTGTTTCCAAATCGAAGTAAAAGTCTACTTTTCCTTACAACTTCCTCATTTCTCACGTGTTGTGTTCATGATATTCTCACTATTCTGTGCCTCAAAACTTTTCTTCACCTGTGAGGAAATTGTCCAGTTTTCACTGGAATATAAGAGGATTTTAATTAAATAAAACACTCGTTTATTAGTTTCCAAAAATATTAGTTAAAATATAAGTTTTGCTAAGTGTTTTGAAGGTATCTTTTGCTAAAGCGTTTAATGTCACATATTTACAATAAACTTGATACTTAATTATAAAAAATTAGAAAGGCTTAAAATTGTTTATGTCTTGTGATTTTTTTTTTGTTGCAATTTTTTTATTATTTTATTCTTCTGTAAAAGAGAAACGAAAAAATGAAATTAAAACAATGCACAAACGACATAGCAACAGAGAAGCAAATAACCCTGAAGAGTGAAGACATTAAAATAATACCCTCACGAAAATTCAAAGTCGGATTGACTGAAATAACACTGCTCAGCTAAGTGACAATCTTAGGCAAATTAACTTTCTTGGAATATCTGAAAAAATTTTTTACCTATTGAAATATTTGTAAAGATTCAACACACCTAAGTCCCTATTTAACCCTAGCTTGTGTGTATTTAATTTTAAAATCCAGTATTTTTCTTTCTTTCTGCGTGTGTATGTAGAACTAAAATTGGAGTCTATTAGTAAACATTTGCAATTTTCTAAAGTATGATCAGGTTGATTAAAATGGGCTGCAATTGGGGAGTATACATTTTTTTGTCGTATATTTAGTTTGTAATTATTGAAGCGAAATCTAAAGCTATTACCGGATTCGCCGATATATCCACTGTTGGGGCAAATTGAGCAGAAGATAAAGTATATGATGTTTTTGCTATCACAAGTAAGGTTTGGTGGGTGCAATTTTATTTTGGTGTTGGGTACAGAGAATGTTTTGTCTGTTATTAAATGTTTACAAATTAAACAGCGAGGCTTTCCACATTTTAAATTCCCTGATAGGTTTGTATTATTTAAATATTTAAATTTTTTCAGATATTCCAAGAAATTTTTATCTAAAACAAACAGACTTTCTCTACGGACGTGCCGCATGTTGTGAACAAACACACCACGTGATGTAAACAAAAAATATTCGAACGCTATCGTGAAATACGTTTCTAATTCAAATTTAAAAATTACTTGTTTCTGATGAAGGACCGAGGACGGTCTGAAATATAAAATATAATAAAAATAAACAAATACTGTTAAAAAAAAAGTACATTTTTAAATTCAAAACTTTTTATTAATATTCTTTCCTATATATATATATATATATATATATATATATATATATATATATATATATATATTCCTTTTTCATATTATATATAGAATTTACATAGCATTCGTGACAGGTGTATTTATACATATACATACAGATGTATTTGTCCTATCCAAAGATTTATGGCCATTCATTTTCCAGGAGACAGAAAATTTGGTCCCTGGACATAAGAAGTTAAAAGCAGAATTGCCTTATTTTCAAAATATCGATTGGGTTTGCCGTTCGCCTACAGCAGAGACAGCGGAATCAGAGAAAATTCTGTCCCTTCCCACGCACATGGTTTACTTGACTTCCACGTGTATGTTACTACTAAATGCCATACGCACCAAATTTAGTCAATTTGAAAAAAAAAAAAATTATCATGAACCATAAGACAGTTGACGGTAGGTCTATAATTGAAACTGATGAGTTGCCATTTTCGACATTTACTACTGGTCTGTAACTGACTCAATGTGGCAATACAAGCACGTGTGTTATGCCTTTTAGAAGGAAGATGAAGTGATGGAAATTTCTCGACAAGATCCGATTCTCAAAAATAAACATCATTATTTAGCATCAGAATTTGCTTTGATGTCATTCTTAATCGAGACGGGATATTTTAAAGCACTTTTTTCTCATATATATATATATATATATATATATATATATATATATATATATATATATAGTCATCCGCAGACAGATCTGTTTCGCTGTATCACAGCTCATCAATACAGTTAGACATCCGATTGCTTTTTACCCAGGATCGAAACCGATTTGGCGTCAGTCAAATATATATATATATATATATATATATATATATATATATATATATATATATATATATATATTAATCTATATTTGCTCTGTAATATTTTATTACATGGAGCTCTCTTCCTGTATCATTTTTTAATATTAAAATAAATTTTTAATATTAATTAGGATCGGGTTTTTTGGAATTTACCTTCCTGCTTTTTTCCCTTGGATTGAAGTATCTGAATTAATATATATATATATATATATATATATATATATATATATATGGTTAGGTCAATATATATATATATATATGTTTTATGTCAACACTAGATAAAATCGTCGCTGATGGTGGATGTTTTTATGTTAACGTTCTTGTAACCTCTCTGAAGATGGCTCATGTGAGCCGAAAGCTTTGAACCAACTTAATAAAAAATTATCCAAATGTTGGAGAATTTTTGTCTTTATTTTCACGTGAACTTAAAGCCAAAATACGATGTTTAGTATGGCTCATGATTAAACGTAATAGACATTCATTGTCTCTTATATTTAACAGTACATGTTTAGAAAATATATACATTTATATATACAAATATACAAACATACATATATACACGTAAAGATGTTATATTTGGGAAGCAAACTCTTTTTTATGTAAGTTTCATTAAAAATGACAGAAAAAATGCGATGGTTAAGTTTTTTGTGTACTTTTTCCTTGGGAAATGTATTAATCCGTCTGTTTCCTCCAGTTATGAGTTAGATTACAGAACAGATATAAGTATTACAGAACAGATATTAAGTATATCCAAAATTAAATATTATAAATATATATATATATATATATATATATATATATATATATATATATTGGATATTTAATTGTGGATATATTTATGTATACGTATTTCCAAGTACTAATTAAATCTTATATGTATATTTACATATAAGTATATCCAAAATTATATATATATATATATATATATATATATATATATATATATATATATATGGCAGACATTTATATATTTTCCAGGTGGGTGTTCGAGTAGAGGTGAAATAGATTGAATATTTAATTCTGATTTTCCAGGCAGGCAAGCCCTGCCCATCTGAAAGATTGATATTATATAAAAAAAAAAACTGTTACCCTGCCTTTGTCCTGTAATATTTAGCCTTATACTGTATGGTGCTAGGCTTCAAAGAAAGAAACAAACAATGAGTGAAATTGATCACGGATACATGCAAGCCCGGAGTATCAACGGACCCGGGAAATGTGTGCACCCACTCCCTCCCTTATTTGGAATAGGTCACTCACTTTCTCTTTCTCTCTCTCTCTCACGTTCACGCATAGATTTATAGGCCTTTACACACACACAAACACGCACATACATACATCTGCATTACTTATACATACTATATATTTTCCATATCTTCGACCAACACACAGGCACGAACGCCTATAGATATATGAAATATATATATATAGATATATGAAATAACCTGTCAAAATTTAGTTTCCATCGATAATTATTTACTTTCTTTTGTACGGATGTCGGTGAGACGAGATAGAACGTGGGTTGGGAGTAGCCTGATGAAGAATGTAATGCGCCTTTATTTCAATTTGTAAAGTTTACAGTCATACTACATTCTTTATTTCTACTCTAACCTTGACGGCAATGACCCGCCCTGCACACGCAACCTGTAGCAAACCACCCTCATACTCTTCCTATTCCATTGGTTACATGTAAATTCGAACTGCTTTTTCCCACAAAACACTACCTTTGCAACAAACTCACAAGAGGTTATTTCCCTCAAGTCTAAGTTTTTCACTTATATCCTAATAAGCTGTGACTCTTACTTTGTAATCTTCTACCTCGAGTGGCTCTTGAACTTTGCACTGGATGCATATTATTGTTAAAGTGTTTAAAAAGGCCTTCTTGATTTTAAAATTAGCATGCCTAAAGAAGCTTCGACTGAAATTCCAACCTGTGTGACCCGCGCAACTATCCTAACCACTAAGCAACTTCTTACTTCCTGTGTATTCGTCAAAGTATATCAGCTTCAATAAAAACAAATATATTTTTATATAACAGACACAATATTTAATAATTTGACAATTAAATATACTGATATAAACACGTTCATATACAGCTACACGTGCCTTCAATATTCGCAAATATTCTTACGACAGGTGTTTCAAAATAAGTACACATAGTGATAAACACACAACAGCAAAAACATAAAGGTAAACACACAGAGACTCACACACACACATACACACACATATATTTATCTAAACTTATTTATAAATGGAACTTTGTGTATGTCTGTGTGTGTCTGTGTATCCGTTACCTATAGACTCCGAAACGGCTGAACCGATTTTCTTGAAAATTTGCACAATTGTACTATAAGCATCTGCGAGTGTTCTTAGCTAGGTTTTGTGTCGAGGTACCCCCGATAAATATCGAAAATCGATGATCGAAAAAATCGGGTTATAGAAGGAATGGTCCAATTTTAATCAAATTTGATACACTCATAGACAAAGAATAAGAAACAATATTCAGAAGTTTCAAGGTTGCAGTTCTTAAAATAGTGCAGAAAATCGATAATATATATATATGTATAAATCGATACAAGGGAATCAAAATTTGACTTACATCCATTCATTTTTCTTTTAGTCTATGGTTTCGCTTTCACTGGAAACATTTTAGTCTTTTGTGCCAACGTCCAAAGAGTCTGAGCTCCAGAACCATGGATTAGTTTTAAAGCTTTCATTACACCCGAGCAACGCCGGGTTATACTGCTTGTATATATATATATATATTATAATAATACTCGTCTCGAAACCTTCCTCGAAAACTATAGAACGAAGGAAAAAATGGTTGTAAAAAAAGAAAGAGCTTAGGGCATGAAATTCAGTCAAAAGTGTTCGAACCGAAATCAGAACGAAGCCCCCCCCCCCCCAAAAAAAAAACTAAATAAATAGCACCTAGCTTTCCCTGATAATCATTTTAGGTGAAACCTAGGTAGGTTCGTCTGGTTCATTAGGTGATATTTAATGTCCATGCTAAAAACTCTGCCCCTTTCTACCGAGCGCCCGTAGATCAGAGGCAGAATCGCCGACTGACGCCAATTCGGTCGGGTTTCAATCCTGGGTTAAATGCAATCGGATGTCTGACAGTACTGGTGAGCTGTGATACAGCGAAACAGATCTGTTTGAGGATGACTATATATATATATATATATATATATATATATATATATATAAACCAAGAAGTAATCCTACCGGCGAGTACTTCTAAGGACCCTTATTGTCACCTGTGGAGTAATTTATAAGATAGCCACGCTATTTACTAATATTTACTAATGCGTGTACTATGATTGTGGCCTTGTGTCAGACTAGAAAATATTTGGTTATGCGAGTGTACACATACACACACATTGCAGGGCACCTCGTTGTGGTGTAATGGTTAGCAAACTTGTCTCGCTACAACCAGTTACAACTGAGTAGTGAGTTCGATCCTCACTGGGTGCCCCGTACTTTCGGTCTCGTGCCACATCAAAGCAGCGCTTAGAAAACCACCTATCTTAGAGCACCTGGAGGCGATGTAATGGTTAGCAAA
>JBBBDQ010000720.1:4755000-4762500 GCA_037127315.1 Ascarosepion bandense | reverse complement strand
ATATACATGTGGGATACAAACGCACATACCCACACACATTTTCTTGCTTGAATCAACAGCTTCATGCTTGAACACACTCTTCAGACGATGCACGCAACACACATAGCCTTAAAATTTATATAGACTGTCACCGCTTTGCATTGACCTGAGTGTCCACATTTATATTTGCATTCAACCAATTTTTACAGCTGATTTACCTTTGAATATACGTTAACTATATCTTATCATATATATATATATCACCCTGTTTTTACACCCAATGGTGTGTAGGGCAGTAACATTTTGTTACTGTTTCCGTAACAATCTGTTTTTTATGGGGCAGGGTTGTTATATACATATATATATATATATATATATATATATATATGTATGCATATTAACAGATATATGTATAGTATTTACATTTTTCGGGGTATTGTCCTCATCTTTATTGCCATTTGTACGATGTTTCGGCCGTTGTATGCCCCGGCCTTCTTCAGATGCTAGTAAATTAAATTGTTAGAGGGAGATAACTCATGACTTCCAAAAGAGGCTCTGGGCATGAAATGGAGTTCATATACCCCAGAGATTGTAATAAAAGGTTCGGTTCGGAATTTCTAGCACCTGAAGAAAGCTAGAGCGTACAAAGACCGAAACGTCGTACAAATGGCAACAAAGATGAGGACAATAGTCCGAATAATGTAAATACTGTAAATACTACCTCATCTTAGAATTATAAACAGATATATGTACGTATATCAATTTCTATCGACATTTTTCTTTCTCTTTCTATTGATCTCCTTACCTATATATATATATGTGTGTGTGTGTGTGTGTGTGTGTGCATAAGAATTTCATTAAAATTACTGAAAAGGCAGTGCAATTAAATTTTGTTATTTTTTCTTTTGTTTTATATATATATATTTCTTTTTTGGGCGTAAATTATGTTGAAATTGTTCAAATGTCTTGTATTTCCGAGCGCTTTCGGATATACTTTAAGTCATTATCAAGGATGATTTCTTTTTTTTTTTTTTTTTTTACTTTTAACTTAATGTCTTGATTGTTTTATGGCTAGTTATAGGAAAGTTTTATTTTTCTAACTTGCTCAGAACATTGTGGCCGTATTCATAGTTGACGTTAAGTTTTGTCTCTGCCTCTCTCTTTCTCTCTCTCTACACACACACACACACACACACACACACACACACACACACACATATATATATATTGGTCATCCACACACACATATATATATATATATACACAAACATATATATATATATACACAGAAGCGTATATATATATATATACACAATATACACAAACATATATATATATATATACACACAGAAGCGTATATATATATATATATATATATACACACACACACAAACATATATATATATATATATATATATATACACACACACACAAGCATATATATATATATATATATATATATATACACACACACACAAACATATATATATATATATATATATATATATGGCATGATTACATTCGCACACAACCCAGTGTCTTTCAAAATAAAAGCCTGTATCTTCTTCTGCCAACAGATGCACTCTCTCTCGTAGAGATTAACTGAATTTACTTCATTCCTTTATTTCAATCGCCCCCACACACTGCACATGAGCCTACACTGGCTGACTAAGGCCCCTTTATAGACGCATCGAGCCTTTTACACATACGATTCTTTGTCATTGTACACGTAGGTATTCGCCTTCGTTTCCACGTGTGCTGAACACGCCAAGCCACGCACCTCGTGTGAGAGAAAACGCACTTTCTAACCAAGAAAGCAACATTGCTACACACGCTACATTTGTCAGAAAGACCCACTGTAGTCGGAACTATTGTGCTTCCGTAGGAGAGCGTCAGCTTTCCGCCCGCAATTACGTAATGTGTAGTAGAGGAATGAAGGCGCGGTTTAAAGGAACGGTTTTGATTGGTTAAGGCCGTGAGGTCATCGCGACTGACATTGACGTCGGTTCTTGTTGAAATCTACTGAATGGATGGATGGATGAAAGGAAGGAAGGAATTAGAGAAAAGGGAAAAGAGATTAGACGTAAAGAAGGAAAGAGGATAAGAAGTTGAAAAGAAAAGAAAGGGTAAACATAAAAAGCTTTAAAATGATAAAGGCTTAATATAGAAAAATAAAAGAAAGCTCATGAAATGAAGTAAAATTGAAGTAAAAAAAAAAAAGAAAGGAAGAAAAGAGAGGGGGTAAGGTAGAAACAGCGAAAGGATAGAAAGAAAGGGAGAAAGAAACGACAGAAAGTAGAGGAGAGATTTTAAGATAAAAACGAAGAAATAACAAACAAAAATAAAAATTAATTATGGAGGTATCGATGAACCGCAAGGAAGGAAGGAAGGAAAAATGAATGACGGGCAAAGAAAGAATGAAAAAATAAGGAGGGGGGGTGAAAAATGGGTGCGGGGAGAGAAAAAGTTAGTAAAGAAATAAAATGATAAAACATATATTTAAAATTAGAAAAAAGGTAGAAAATGTTTTCAAAAAATAAATTAATGAAAATAAAAAATTGCGAAAACAAAATAGAGGCAATACAAAAAAAAGCATCGGAGAGAAAAGAAAAAATTTTTAAAAAAAAGAATAAGAGAAGTAACAAAGTTTAAAAATAAAAAGAAAGAAATAAGTGTAAATAAAAGAAAGAAAAAAGAAAGAAAGAAAGAAAGAAAGAAAAGAGAACAACGTAGGAGAGAAGGCAGAAAAATTACAAGCAATTAAAGCAAAAGAAATTGACAAAGAAGACAAGATAAAGTTTAAATATAAAAAAGAAAGAGATAAAGAAACTGAAAAAAAAGGATGAAATTGAAAAAAAAAACGAAAAGAAAAAAAAATTAAATATTTTAATTAAAAAGAAATGGAAAATGAAGTCAGAAAGATAACAAAACACGTAAATGATAATGAAACGCTGATTGATGAGAAAACAATCAGGTAAGTTTTTAACAAGTGAAAAAAAAACGAAAGAAAAGTGACAGACATAAGAAAAAAAGAGAAGAAAAAGGTGAAAGAATTAGAAAAAGTAGAAATATATCCGAGGAAGAATGAATAACACCTAAGAAAAGGAAGGAAGGAAGGAAGGAAGGAAGGAAGGCGGCATTTGAATGTAAAGATAAAATAATTTCATCAAAAATTAAATTTAAGAAACGAGATCAACATATTTTCAAAGCTTAAAGTATTTCGATAGGTAGATTGATATGTAAGGATGGTGCAATCAGTTAGGATAGAACTCACTACCCAGTACCCAGTCGTAAAGCCTAATGAGACAAGCATGTTAACCATTACATCGAAATGGCTTTATATATATATATATATATATATATATATATATATAGAGAGAGAGAGAGAGAGAGACAGAGACAGAGACAGAGACAGAGAGAGAGAGCCATACAGGTAAATAAACCGAGATGCACACACACGTACATATAGATAGATAGATAGAGAGAGAGAGAGAGAGAGTAATTATAGAAGGGAAAAAACTGAAAGGAAGGAAGGAGAAAGAAGAAAAGAATAAAGAAAATACGGAAAAGAGGAAGGAAGGAAGGAAGGAAGGAAGGAAGGAAGGAAGGAAGGAAGGAAGGAAGGAAAAACAGAAAGAAAGAAAAGAAGGAAGAACGAAAAAAGGTAAGAAAAGAAAGAAAGGACAGAAAGAAAAGGAGGACGAAAAAGAAAGGAAAATATTTAAGCAGAAAGAACGAAGTCGATTTCCCGTTCAAGAAACAAACGAAGGAAGGTCAAAGGTGAAAGGAACGAAAAAAGAAAAAGCGAAAGAGTTTAATTCAGTGAATGAAAAAAGTGAGCCGAAAAAAAAAAAAGAAATGGACAGATTTTCATTTTTCTACTTTTGACCGATATTTTGGTTTCTGATTCAATCGATCAACCTGTTGGTGCCAAGAGCCGGCGTCAGACAATCAAATTTAAGAAATGTTCGGCATTCGAAGCCCACAAGCCCCACCCCCCACCAACACCAATGCCACCTCGCTCCCGTCCCCACTCCCTTCCCTTATTCTCTTCGACAATCTTTTCCCAACTCTTGATTTGCATTTTAATTCATTAATATTTCATTTTCTTTGTTAGTTTCTATCACTTTTGTTTACTTACCCCCCCCCCGCACCCTCTCTTTGTCACTCTCTCTCACTCTCTCGCTCTGTTTCTCTCCCTTTCTCTGTCTATCTCTATTTTTCAATCTCGCTATCCCTCCCTCTCTCTCTCTCTCTCTCTCTCTCACACACACACACGCTCTATCTCTTTTTCACACGCGGTTTCTCTCTCTCTCTCTTTCTTTCTCTCTCTATCTCTCTCTTTATCTATCTATCTCTACCTCTGTCTACAAATATATATCTCACACGCTGTTTTTCTTCCCGCTCTCTCTATCTATCCCTCTTTCACACGCTGTTACTCTCCCTCTCTTTCTTTTTAATTTTCTCTCTCTCTCTATTTCTCACACGCTATTTCTCTCTCTCTCTCTCTCTCTCGATGTTTCTTCCTTTCTCTCAATCATGTACACTCTATTTTCATTTTTTCTCTCCCTTACTCTATATGACGGCCTGTCAAATTTCTTAATATCTTCTCCTGTATATTCACCTTTTCTCTCTCTCTTTCTCAGACAACCCGTATCTATCTATCTATCTATCTATCTATCTATCTATCTATCTATCTATCTATCTATCTAACACGATCGGTTCAAAGCTATATCTGTCAAGGGCACTTTGCCCGTGTGGCGATTGTTCTCACGCGTGACTAACATAACAATGCTACAGTGCAATATGTTCGATTTTTCCAGCTGCCCCACATTAGTGACCTTGTGTCATACTTAGCTTATCAGATTCACTCATTATATATATATATATATATATATATATATATATATATGTGTGTGTGTGTGTGTGTGTGTCTATGCGTGCGTGTGTGTGTGTTTGTGAATGGTGCTGAAAAAGTTCAGTCTTTCAATAATTTTACCAAATGACAAAATATCAGAAATTTTGGGTATTTCTTACTTGGTCAGGCATAACTTGTCAGCGCACCATTTCATATATATATATATATATATATATATATATATATATATATATATATATATATATATATATCAAAGTGAATAAGGAACGAAGAAAAAATTAACAACGTTCAAAACATTAATTTAAAACAGTGCTCAGTATAAAAATAGAGCTATGAATAAGTGTACATTTTGTTTCGACATTGAAAAGACAATGTTTCATCGGGTAATGAGATGAGACATTGTTCTTTCGATGTTGAAACAAAATGTACACTATGTAGTAGATGATAATTTGTACATGTTCTAAACTATAATTTATAATATATATATATATATATATATATATATATGAATGTAATTTAATGTACATAAAAGCACATGTGTACATACATAAACCAACGCAATCTGTGCTTGAAACAATATTCTGAAATAATACATTTTCCCCCAAACTCAGGCTGGACAACCCCTACCCTACACGAATTATGATCATAATGCTGGTCGTATTTCCTTTTTATAATTGATACCATAAAAATCCAAATATTTTTCGAAAATCTTTCTCTAATGAATAAAATTATATACCTATACTTATATTTTAGTAAAAATATATTTTGGTCCCTCATTAAATTAAATGCATGGATTTTTCTGTCTGGCAACAGCACCTGGGTGATAGGAAAAGAGATTAAAGCGAAATGAGAGCCAACGTAAAGTCATTGTCATGATTCCTGTATTTAAACATTTATTTTCATTATATTCAATGGAAAAATAATTAAATTGGTAAGTTGATCATGATACTGTCTGTGAAAGTAACGGCCATCAATCTATTATAGATAACTCATTCTTTCGACATTCGGCGTCATTTATCTTCCGGATTCCTTTCTGTCTCAGGCACCATAGAAGTGGGGGTGTTTGTCTTGATAGATCAGTTAAGGTTTAATATCTACCTTGATTCTCACTAGGAACTTTCGGCCTTGTACCACACCTAAGCTATGCTTAGTAAATCGCTAAAAAAGAGGAAGTTTGGAAAGGTGTTCGGTCCGATCAAGAAACCGGGCACATTAAAAAAAAACGTTTTGGTTAGCAGTGGGTCCAAACAAAACCTTTTCATGACTCTTAAGAAAAAGACACACACACACATGTATATGTGTAATGCGTTTTGCATGAAATTTGGGATTGTGCTACCGGTGAGGAAAAACTGCAAATATATATATATATACGCATCATTTTTCAATGAGCGATGCGTATATATATATATATATATATATATATATATATATACGCATCGCTCATTCAAAAATGGATTAGAGCACTCTGGCTATTGGGTGCGTATAATGATATTATAAATGCTAAAAAGTGTGCCTTCTGCTACCGAACGCCCATAGCCCAGATGTAGAATCGCCGACTGACGCTAATTCGGTCGGGTTTCAATCCTGGGTGAAGAAGCAATCGGAGTCGAACCATACTGATGAGCTGTGATACAGCGAAACAGATCTGTCTGCGGATGACTATATATATATAAATATAAAGAGAGAGAGACAGACAGAAAAAGAGAGAGAGAAAAAGAGAGAGAGAGAGAAAAAAGAGAGAGAGAAGGTGATATGTGTGTGTGTGTGTGTGTGTGTGTGTGCGTGTGTGTGTGTGTTTGTATTTATGGCCGTTCTTAAAATTAAAAATTCTCAAAAAACTAGCATTTTACTTGTGTTCATAAATCAGTCAGCTAAGAGCCATACGTGATACACGCTAGGGTGATCATGTCTCGAAAGACTGAAAGACTGAACAGAAGATTTTTCCGCAGTAGGTTGCCATTGCTTTCTGCGGTAGACTGATAGCCAACCAAGGCTATAGAACCCAAGCTGTCCTGTTATTTTACCCAAAACTGGAGGGAAGAGACGGATTAATACCTTTCCCAATGATTTTTGCGCGCAACTGAATGCAACGAATTCAGCTGGAATTCGAACTCGGCTCCCCGATTTCTCGTTCATATATACTTGTTACAAAATAAAATCTTTACATTTTTCTTGATGATGTCTAGCAGAGATCGAAACGCGTTGGCTGAGAAAATATTTCCTTTTGTCTTTATTCATATTGTTCCTTTTACAGATAGAGCCTTAGTTCAAATATTTGAAGTGTTGCTCATATATACAGAGAGATTGAAAAGTAACTGCCTATTTTTAAATATTTATAATTTACTAACGGAACCCGTGGAATTTCCACGGAAGGATAATTATGATTTCTTGGAAAAAATTTGACTATGGTTTGCATAATAAATTTATAATGTGAGGAATAAGAATTTCTTATTGTTCATTTCAGGTTTTTGATAGTGGTTTATACCGCTTAGAATAAAAGACTTTAAATGGTAATTCTGGTGCAGGACCTAATTTGATAAAGTTGGTCAAATAGGATTAAAACCAGTCCTGATTTAATGGTTGCCTTCTCATTAGTTGAGAGAATGATTTTAAAGAAAAGTGTAAATGCTTTATTTTAATTT
>JBBBDQ010000720.1:4662500-4750000 GCA_037127315.1 Ascarosepion bandense | reverse complement strand
GTGTGTGTGTGTGTGTGTGTGTGTGTGTGTGTGTGTGTGTGTGTGTGGCAGTATACATACAAGACCGATGCATATTAGGTGAGGCCCGATTAGGTCGGGGGGGGGCAACACTGCTTTGTAACCCTCACTATATTATCAGTATTTATACATACATTTATACACCTAACAAATTAATAAAAAAAAACTATGTAAGGACGAAAAATCTTCGCTGATTTTGACGTCGTTCGGTTTTGTCTTTTTATTTCGCCTCAATCCGTGAATTTATTTTTCTGATGCTAAGTCTAGAAAAACTCCTGTTCAGTATTTTATATCCACAACGTTGAATGTTTTAGAATTATTTAATATTTTAACAAGAAAATTTTCAAGTTGATGTTAAAAATTGCCGAAAAAAATTGATTTATTCAAAAAAAAAATGGAATGATCTATTATCACAGGTCTTTAATTTGTATTTATATACAATTACCCTGAGTCAGTTAAGTGCCATACGTGATACACGCTTGGACGATCATGTCTCGAAAGAGATATGACTGACTGGGCAGAAAATTATCCCGCAGTAGGTTGCAATTGCTTTCTGCGGTAGACAGGTTGCCAGCCAAGGTTATAGAACCCAATCTGTCCTGTTATTTAACCCATAACTGGAAGGAAGAGACGGATTAATACCTTTCCCATGGGTATTTGTGCGTAAGTTAATGCAATGAATTCAGCTGGAATTCGAACTCGGCTGAATATACAGACAGACAGATATGTAGAAACTGAGACAATAAGCTAACGTACTAGATAAATGCCATAAACCTTAACAAACAACCCAGTTATGAGTACAGTATGGTGACATGGTCGATAGATAGATATATGAAAGCGGAGTAAGCCGGGATGTGCGTTGTGGTGCATTGGATATCGGCTCAGAACGAGAAATCGAGGAGCCGATTTCGAATTCGTGGTCTCTGTTTTTTAATCTGTAGTTTTCTGTTAACTATCTACCAATTCTTTATTAATTCACACGCACAATTCAACAGAAATGTGTCGATGCTTACTTCATGAAAGAATGAGGTGATGTTTAATAAACGAATCTTGTAGAGTTGGAGAAACAGGTTCGGTCACTACAAAAAGCAATTTCGTTTATTCAATATCTTCTATAATTAAAAACATCTAAACACGAACAGATTTATTCATATATTCACTATCTCCGATTTTATTATACGAATCAAAGTTATGAGTAAAAATTTTAAAAACTGAACTTTGCAGAATATCTAAACTTATTTATAAATGGAACTGTGTATGTGTGTGTGTGTGTGTCCTTTACCGATAGATTCCGAAACAGCTGAAGCGATTTTCATGAAAATTTACACAGTTGTAATATAAGCGTCTGCGAGTGTTCTTAGCTAGGTTTTGTGTCGAGGTACCACCGATAAATATCGAAAATCGATAATCGAAAAAATCGGGTTATAGAAGGAGTTGTCCGATTTTAATCAAATTTGATACAATCATAGACAAAGACATCAGAAACGATATTCAGAAGTTTCAAGGTTGCAGATCTTACAATAGTGCAGAAAATCGATAATATATATATATATATATATATATATATATATATATATATATATATATATAAAAGGCAAGATTGTGTGTGTGTGTGTGTGTGTGTGTGTGTGTGTGTGTGTTTATCTGCCTGTATGTCTGTATTTTTTCAGCCCTTTTATTTTAGTTTTTGCTTCGGGTTTGGCTCTAAGTAGGTATAATTGTAGTTCTTAGTCTCAGTCATGATACCATTTACTCAGAGGACTTATTTAGCCTTCAAAATTCAGTTTATGACGAAAAAAAACTTATTTGATATTGATACCAGGAAATCAAAATTTGACCTATATCCATTCATTTTTCTTTCAGTCTACGGTTTCGCTTTAACTGGAAACAACTATTGCTTTTTAGTCTTTCGTGCCAACGTCCAAAGAGTCTGAGCTCCAGGAACGTGGATTAGTTTTAAAGCTTTCATTAGACCCGAGCAACGCCGGGCTATGCTGCTAATACCAAATATCTGTGAAAAATAGTTTCAAATTAAAATGTCTAGCTTTATCAAAATACCAAATTAAAATATCTAGCCTTGTCAAAAATTATTGATAAAAACGTGCTTTAAAGTTGTCAGGTTTTAATACGAATAACATACGTACACTGGCAAAAGAACACACCACGTTGAAACAACGACATTCTCACGATCACCGAATTAGAGCAACGTCGATCCTGGTCAGTATCTACATGGGTGACTGCTGGGAAATACCTGGCACTCCAAGCTTGGGTGTGTGGGCGAAGCAATAGATAACGACTATGAATTGTTGGTCGGAGAGCCGGGTTCCAATTCCCTCTGGGTTTGTTATATCAGTCAGTTAAGTTCCATACGTGATACACGTTTGGGCGATCATGCCTCGAAAGAGATATGGCTGACTGAGCAGAAGATTATCCCGCAGTAGGTTGCCATTGCCTTCTGCGGTAGACTGCTTGCCAAGGCTATAGAACCCAATCTGTCCTGTTATTTGACTCATAGCTAGATTGGGAAGAGATGTATTATATTATTAAGTAGTAATTAATGGGGGATCAGTGTATTACTTTATAAAACTGATCCCCTACTTTATGCCCAGGAGAAGCTTTAATCATGATTCCAACTATCATATTCACTCAGTCAGTTAAGTGCCATACGTGATACACGTTTGGGCGATCATGTCTTAAAAGAGACATGACTGACTGGGCAAAACATTATCCCACAATAGGTTCCCATTGCTTTCAGCGGTAGACTGGTTGCCAGCCAACGCTATAGAACCCAATCTGTCTTATTATTTAACCCATAACTAGAGGGAAGAGACGGATTAATACCTTTCCGAAGGGTATTTGTGCGAAAGTGAATGCAAGGAATTCAACTGGAATTCGAACTCGGCTCCCCGATTTGGCGTTCCGAGTCGATATTCACTGCATTACAGTGCACATACGCATAAATACCTTTGGGAAAGTTTTGAATACTTCCCCCATCCCAATATGTGTTAATTAGTAAAATTTGTATCACTAAAAAAATTATTATCTTATAAAATATTATTTCGTACAGATTTAGATTTACGCAGTGACCTTCATCCTATACAAAGCCCGGGGGTCACTAGAAGTAAAGAGGTACATGGGGTAGTTAACGGGTAATCCTACAGGTAATCCTACATTTAAACATGTAACCAACGGAATACGGATGGAATGAGGGTGATTCGCTAAAATGTGCGGGGCTTAGCCGTGAAGGTAAGAACTGATGATTTTAAGGAATAGTTCTATGCTCCTCAAAACCTCCCAGTCAGTGGCTTTGCTGCCAGATGCTGTTCATCATCATGTTCAGAACGGACCTCATATTCACAAGCGGTCATCCATCTAGGTGCTGACCAGTCTCGACATTGCTTAACTTCGATGATCGTACGAGAACGGATTTTTCAAAGTGATATGACCGTAACCCACACATCCAATCTTACAGCACCTGGTATTCCTAAGCTGTCACCTATCTAAATACTAACCAGGCTTAACGTTGCTTAACTTCGGTTATCGTACGAGAATCGGAGCTTCAATATAGTCAGTCAGTCAGTTAAGTGCCAAGACATGACTGACTGGGCAGAAGATTATCCCGCAGTAGGTTGCCATTGCTTTCTGCGGTAGACTGGTTGCCGACCAAGGCTATAGAACCCAATCTGTCCTGTTATTTGACTCATAGGTAAAGGGAAAAGAAATCTGTTATATTATTATGTAGTAATTAGTGGGGGATCGGTTTCCTATTGTTATGAAGTAATAAACTGATCCCCCACTTTATGACCAATATAAGTCTTAATCATTATTCCAACTATTATATTCAGTTACTCAGTTAACTGCCATACGTGATAAACGCTTGGGCGATCATGTCTCTTTCGAGACATGACTGACTGGGCAGAAGATTATCCCGCAGTACGTTGACATTGCTTTCTGCGGTAGACTGGTTGCCGACCAAGGCTATAGAACCCAATCTGTCCTATTATTTCACCCATAACTGGAAGGAAGAGACGGATTAATACAGTCAGTCATGTCTCGAAAGAGACATGATCGCCCAAAGCGTGTATCGCGCATGACACTTAACTGACTGATAGAATAACGTAAGGGGGTCAGGTGTTGACCATGTCCACCATAGTTTTTGAATATAGAATACAGCGCAGTACGTAATCTGTTCAATGAAACAACGTCAAAGATTAACATTCACGAGTCAGACACTCTACTGAATCGGACTATATAGCCTTCTAATTGGTTAACCCTTCTATTGGTGAACTGTCAAATGAGTCAGCTCATGGCTGGCTCACTATTATGCAAGGGTACCCAAAAACTCCAACATCAGGTACTTACTGGAGTGGGATAGGGAAAAGACCATTTTTCAAGCGTATTTAGCTTCTTTCTTCTTTTATATGCCCTGTCCTTTCAGGACGTAGGCGATCATGGCTTTCCACATCTCCCTGTCCCTGATGGCTCTTAGCACGCTTTCTCCTGTTGCACCATGTAACCATCATTCCGTCATCCACCTGATCAGGTCCTTCAAATATGTTATCCGTTGCTTTCCCCTGTCTCTTTTTCCCTCTATCTGGCCAGTTTGTAACAGGTTCTCCAAGCCCTCCTTCCTCTTGCATGTCCCAGGAAATTTAGCTGTCTCTTCCTGATGCTTAGTATTAATTTCCTTTTCGTCTCCGTCCTTTCCAAAACCTCATCATTGCTCACATGCTCGGTCCATGATATCCGCAGCATCCTTCTGTAGAACCACATTTCAGCTGCTTCAAGTTTTTTTCCTTCATCTTCGAAGATATTGTCCAACATTCACTGCCATATTGAAGAACTGACATCACATAGCAATCCAGTACTCTCCTCTTTGTTTCTGGCAAAATTGTCCTGTTGCTTAATACTTTACTCAACTTCTGGAATGCTTCATTCGCCATGCCAATTCGCCTTCGGATCTCTGTGTCACACTTTTCGTCTTCTGTTAGAACACTCCTCAGATATTTAAATTTCTGTACCTGCTTGATTTTAGAGTCCCTCACCGTAATTGGCATTTTGGGCTGCCCTTTTTGCTGATGACTATACATTCGGTTTTGTTGCAGTTTATTTGGAGTCCTTTCTTGTCACTCTCTTCAGCTAACTTCTGTAGGAGGTCTTGTAGTTTTCATTCTGTGTCTGCTATCAGCACTGTATCATCTGCGTACTTTATATTGTTCAAACCTTGGCTCTGATGACAAATACTGGCATAACCTCTAGGGTCCTCAAAATAGTCTCGCTGTAGAAGTTGAACAGATTTGGTGAAATGATACATCAATGTTTATCTTTGTAAATCCGCTCCCTTTTTTGCAGATGACCATGCATTTGGTTTTCTTGCAGTTTATTTGTAGTCCTTTCTTGTCACTCTCTTCAGCTACCTTCTGTAGGAGGTCTTGTATGGATCGTATTTAGGAATTCCACTTGAGGTGTGAGTTGAGCTTAAAGCCCGCTAAACAAAAAACAAAAAAAAAACAAAAAAAAAAAACTAATCAACTAACATAAATACAAAAAATGTCTTCAGAATAAAAAGAAATTAGTAAGGCAAACAATAAGAATAGTCGTTTCCAAAGAGGAAACGCTGGCCATTCACCGACTAAGCAATTAGCGTTACGGTCGGTTGAAACTCTGTTGTGGAGTAGTTTATCGCACTGGCGGTTATAATCGTTCGATGTTGGTTGCTAATTGACTTCTTCTTCTTCTTCTTCTATGTGCCCTGTCCATTCAGGACGTAGGCGATCATGGTTCTCCACGTCTCCCTATCCCTTGTGGCTCTTAGTATGTTTGAGCCTGTTGCTCCTGGCAACCCCCGTTACGTCATCCACCTGATCAGACCCTGCAAATATGTTATCCGCTGCATTCCTATGTCTCTCCTTCCTTCTATCTGACCAGTCAGTATCAGGTTCTCCAGGCTCTCTTTCCTCATTGCATGTCCCAGGAACTTCAGTTGTCTCTTCCTGATGCTCAGCATCAATTTCCTTTTTGTTGCCATTCTTTCCAACACCTCCTCGTTGCTTGCATGCTCAGTCCACGATATCCGCAGCATCCTTCTGTAGAACCACATTTCGGCCGCTTCCAGTTTTGTCCTCATTTTCGATGATATTGTCCAGCATTCACTGCCGTATTGAAGAACTGACATCACGTAGCAGTCTAGCACTCTTTTCTTCGTTTCTATTGAGATTTTCCTGTGTGTTAGTATTTTGCTCATCTTCTGGAACACGTCCTTTGCCATGCCAATTCGCCTTCGGATCTCCTTGTCGCACTTTCCATCTTCTGTTAGAACACTTCCTTAACGTACCCAAAATGTAATATTCCACTGAAAAGCCGACTACTTAGTATTCGACTAACTGCCGACTAATATCAACTGCCTAGTAGTTCTACTGAACTCCAGTAGAACTCTAAAGAACTCCTATGAACGTCTAAGAACTCCTAAGAATGTCTCCTGTTAACTTCCTATTAACTCTTATTAATATTGGAGGGAGAGTCCATTATCTGAGGAATTGTTGTGTTTCAAAATAACAAACTCATAAAAAGTTTTTTTCTTTAATGATTTTTCAGTGAATTATGCTTCTGAAATTCATTAATTAATTATAATAGCTCTTTCTAATATTAATAGAAATTCCTTTCTAATATTAACAAAAGTTTCTTTCTAATATTGATAGAAGTTTCTTTCTTGTACTGATGAAAGTTTCTTTCTAATATTTACCGAAATTCCTGATAAAAGCTTCTTTGTAATACTGATAGAAGTTCCTTTCTAATATTGTTAGAAGTTCAATTCCAAATAATTCCTTTATGTAGATGTAGATTTAACAAGCTATATATATTTTGTATTTTCGCCTAAATTTAGATGGTCAATACATTTCCTTTTTTTCTGGATTTATTAAAATTTCACCCTATACAAGGCCCAAGAGCCACTCATGGCAAATCTTACTGAAGGAGGTTGTTGTATCAGCGATAAAATTAAGAGTAAAGAAGCACATTTTATAAATATATGTGGAAAAGGTACCGGTTAACCATAGACTTAATGGGGCAAGAGTTCTCTATTTTCGACCTGATCTGGTTAAAGGATAGCATTCAGTCACTTACTGGAACGGTGCAGGTAGACGATCATTTTACCTGAATCTTTAGCGACGGGTCATATATTTGAGTTTCACTTGAGGTTGCGTGTGAGTTTGAGGTCCCAATATTCACTCAAGGCGCATTCATCCGTTCATTAGTAGTTATTAGTAAATCTTTTACTTAATGAGCAATCTATCTATCTATCTATCTATCTATCTATCTATCTATCTATATGTATATATATATATATATATATATATATATATATATATATATATGACTGTCTGTTGACATTTATCCTGTCTCTCTAGCTATCTCAATCCGTTTATATATATACAGTACTGTGCAAAAGTATTAGGACAAGAACTATTTTATCTCTTATGAGGCATATTGACAGAAAATAAACAATTTGATTAAAGTGATTTTATTTGATTTACTCAACAAATGCTTTAACAAGAAAAATATACTTGTTACAAATGAATTTAATATTTAGCCTTTCGCATTGAAATAATAAAATAATTGCGACAATTTACCAATCGCACCAAGCATATATATATATATATATATATATATATATATATATGAGAGTCTGCTCTGATCAACAGTTGAATAATATCGGGGTTCCTGTAGTGCCATATCTCGCATGGACGGGTGTCTCTTCATGAACCTCCGGTGGGAAACCCCGAGGCCACATTATGTTGCAGGCTGCGCCAGTCTCCTTTCCTCACATGCTGCAAATAGTGACCAACTGATTCTACTCTAGACCTCTCTCCTCAACCAAAACACCATGAAAAAAAAAACAACATAATACCAAAATCAAACCAGCTACTCGGAAAACGCCCAAACCTCTCTGTGTCTCTTTCACTAACATACGCGGTATCCGCACTAACCTTTATAGCGTAGAATCATTCCTCCAAACTAACTCACCTGATATCTTAGCACTATGTGAAACTAACCTTGACCCGTCTATCCCCTCCTTTGTGTTCTATGTTCCTGGTTACCTTCCCCTTTTCAGGAAGGACTCCAACGTTCATATGTATGGGCTTGGTGTATATGTCAGCGAACACCTCCCCCTAGCTAGAGTAACATCTCTTGAATCCCTGGACCAGTCTTTCATGTGCTTCCGTCTCTCACTTCTAAGCTCTGTTAGCTATCTCTTCTTCCTCTACCGCTCCTCCTCCTCCTCTGACTGTTCAGTACTTGACAGCATCTCTGACAATATCAACAAGGCCATTTATTCTCATCCATCTGCCCATATTTTCGTGTTTGGGGACTTTAACGCCTACCACACTAAGTGGCTGGAAAACTCTGTAACCGACCCTGCTGTTGTCCACACCATTAATTTCTCAATCTCCCAATCCCTTACGCAAGTGGTGAACTTCCCCACGCGTTTCTCCAATAGCCCTAACGGAAGGGACTCGCTTCTAGACCTCTGCTTCACTTCCACCCCAAATTCTTGCACCACCAGACAGCTCTGCCCTCTCGGAAATTCTGACCACGCCGTAGTTTTTGTCAACATCTCGTTCCACTCCACTCCTACCCAAGAAACCCAGACCAACAGAATATCTTACTGCTATCAAAGAGCAATGTTTTTAGTCTTCCCATCGAAGACTGTGCATCAGAGGTCTCCTCCTGGTTTAAGGCTGGCATCGATGCTTTCATCCCTGCCAGGGAATTTCAGCTTAAATCCCATTCGTCTCCCTGGTTTTCGCCCGCTTGCTCGGCCCCCATTGCCCACCTGAATCACTTCTTCCGGCTTTATCGTAACCACGCGTCGGACCAAAACAGACGCCTCTTCGCCTCAGCGAAGTGCAAAAAGATACTTAACGAAGCTAAGATGCTGTTTGCCGCCAGAATGAAGCAGCGCATAGCATCCTCTAAGTTCGGTACCAAAGACTACTGGCGCCTCTGTAAAAGCGTGCTTAACAAGTCCTCAATACCCCCACTAATCAACGAGTTTGAGGTCCTCACCTCCTCAGCGGACACGGCTGAATGCTTTGCCCGTAGATTCTCGACCAATTCGATTCTGGATTCGTCTGGAATCCACACACCCGATTTCCCATCGCTGATTTCTAGCATAATCTCGAAACTGGACCCTCACAAAGCGAGTGGTGGGGATGGAATCCCAATCATAGTCTTGAGGAATTGTGCCCCTAAACTCTCCTCTATCCTTTCTAAGCTCTACAACCTCTGCCTATCTTCCTCCTGCTTTCCTGCCTGTTGGAAGTCTTCTTCTGTGGTTCCAATATTCAAGAACACTGGTGAACCCTCGGGCCCCGCAAATTACCGCCCTATCAGCCTTCTTCCGATCTTCGGTAAAGTGTTCGAAGCCATTATCAATGCCGAGGTCGTTCAGCATCTCACAGCCCACGGGCTCCTCTCGTACAAACAGTATGGCTTCCGCTTTAACAGGTCTACTGCTGATATGCTAACGACCATTACCGAGTATATATACCAGGCTCACGACAAGAATGGTGAAGTCCGAACTGTCGCTTTGGATATCTCTAAAGCATTCGACAGAGTATGGCATGCCGGCCTTCTACGGAAACTGCGAAGCTATGGCATAACTGGACTTTTGCTGGACTTAATCCAGTCATTCCTCTCTAACCGCACACTGAAGGTGGTATTAAACGGACATGCCTCCCAGAACTATCCTACAAACGCGGGGGTCTCCCAAGGCTCTATCCTAGGTACTACGTTCTTTCTAATCTACATCAATGATCTCTCCGATGCCGATGATACAACAGTTTACTCTCGCCTCGATCAAAAATTTGGTGTTGGTGACAAGGCGAACCTCGCTGCCGAGCTTGAAAAGGACCTCCAATCCGTGGTGGATTGGATCTCTTTTCTATCCAGTTTTGGGTTGAATAAAAGTACATATTGGGTTCCATAACCTTTGTTGGTAACCAGTCTTTACCACAAAGTAATGACAACCTTTTTCGAGAAAATATTTTGCCTAATCAGTCACGTCTCCAGATATAATCGCCCAAGTGTGTATCAATATATATATATATATATTCTACCGGTCATAATTATTCGACCACTCCAATGTTTTAAACATATGATGTATTTCATACTAATTTTTAATATTTATTGCCAAGTGAATAATTGTAAATGAAAATAGAATGGTTTTTATTAATATTGCACAATAACATGTGCATCAAATGAATTTATAAATATTTAATAATTACCTACATTGCAGTTTCATCAATGAAAGAATGAAGAAAATTTAGGGTGATTCGGACGAGTTCATCTTTGCTTCCTTGCTTTGTAAAATGTTGCAAATTAATAATAACAAAAGAACAATTCTATTTTCACTTAGCAATAAATACTAAAAATAGTATGAAATACATCATTTCTTTTAAAAACCTGAGGTGGCCTAATAATTATGGCCGGTAGGGTATATATATATATATATATATATATTCTGAGATGAGTTATTTGAATTATTTACATTGTTTTAGTGTTGACTTCAATGTTCACTTTTATATTTACAGATGCTCTATCCCTGATATTGATTACTGTAAACTATGAATACCAGTCAGGTAAGTGCCATCTGTGATACACGCTTGTGCAATCATGTCTCGAAAGAGACATGACTGACTGGGCAGAATATTATCCCGCAGTAGGTTGCCATTTCTTTCTGCGGTAGACTTGTTGCCGACCAGTGCTATAGAACCCAATCTGTCCTGTTATTTAACCCATAACCTGGAAGGAATAGACGGATTAATACCTTTCCCAAGGGTATTGGCACGTAAGTGAATGCAATGAATTCAGCTGGAATTCGAACTCGGCTCCCCGATTTCTTGTTCCAAGCTGATATCCAATGCACCACAAAGCACACCTTAAACATACATCTTATATATATATATTGTTTTTCTTTAATCCGAAGTGGAAGAGTAGGAAGGTAAATTCCAAGAACCTGATCCTAATCAATCTTTGAATTTTGAAAATTTTCTCTAATATATATATATATATTTGTGTGTGTGTGTGTGTGTGTGTGTGTGTGTGTGTGTGGAAAAAGAGATAGGAAGACAGATAGACAGAGAGAGAACCATAAAAGGCAGAGAAAGAAAAATGTGAAACATAGATATGGAGTGTAATAATGTCTATGTGGCACTTTATAGAAAACTACACTCCACCGAACAATCAGTTTAATGTACCACATTAGAAAACTAATCGTCCGAATCCTGATGAACAGAGCGAGAAGCAGAATCAGGCCAGAGATAGTACAAGAACAGACACTGGAACAAGGAACGCCATATTTATGATTAGGATGCTCTCCGAAAGGGCAATACAAATGAAGAAGGATTTGTACCTATGTTTTATTGATTTAGTAAAGGCATTCGACAAAATACGCCACAAAGAATTGATAGAGATGCTCAGCAGCCTCGACATATTTAGGAAAGACATTACAGTAATCAAGAACCTCTACTGGCAGCAAACAGCTTGCATACGGACAGGTAACGAATTCAGCTGATATACAAAGATTGAAAGGCGCGTAAGACAAGGATGTGTCTTTTCACCGAATCTATTCAACTTGAACAGCAAGACTATTTTGAGGACTCTAGATGTTATGGCATGATTTGTCAAAGGGGGCCACAATTTGAACAACATAAAGTAGGTGGATGATACAGTGCTGATAGCAGACACGGAAAGGAAACCACAAGACCTCCTACAGAAGGTAGCTGAAAAGAGTAACAAGAAAGGACCACAAATAAACTGCAAGAAAACCGAATGCATGGTCATCAGCAAAAAGGACAACCCAAAATGCCAATTACAGGTGAGGGACTCTAAAATCAAGCAGGTACACAATTTTAAATTCCTGGGAAGTGTTCTAACAGAAGACGGAAAGTGCGACACAGAAATCCGAAGGCAAATTGGCATGGCAAATGAAGCATTCCAGAAGTTGAGTAAAGTATCAAGAAACAAGACAATTTTGCTAGAAGCAAAGAAGAGAGTACTGGATTGCTAGGTGATGTCAGTTATTCAATATGGCAGTGAGTGCTGGAAAATATCTTCGAGGATGAAGGAAAAACTTGAAGCAACTGAAATGTGGTTCTATGGAAGGATGCTGCGGATATCATGGATCGAGCATGTGAGCAATGATGAGGTTTTGGAAAGGATGGAAACGAAAAGGAAATTAATACTGAGCATCAGGAAGAGACAGCTAAAGTTCCTGGGACATGCAATGAGGAAGGAAGGCTTAGAGAACCTGATACTAACAGGGCAGATAGAGAGAAGAAGAGATAGGGGAAAAGTGGATATCATATTTGAAGGGCCTGATCGAGAGTTTTGGTTTGTGCAACAGTAAAAGCGTGCTAAGAACCACCAGGGATAGAGAGATATGGAAAGCCATGATCGCCTAAGTCTTAAAAGGACAGGGCACATAGAAGAAGAAGAAGAACTGACACAAAATACAGAGAGATAGAAAGAATGAATCGACAGAAAGAATAGAGTGTGAAAAAGAAAAAGATCAAAGGAGAAGAGTTAACCAATGGGCGTTAAGAGAGATAGAAAAAGAGGAGGTGGTGGAAGTGGTAAAATAAGCAGAAAGAATGTAAAAGAGAGAACGATGGAAATAGAGAGAGATTAAGTGGATGGCAAAAAAACTCAGTAAGTGAAAAAAGAAAGAAAAAAAACAAAGAAAGAAAAAAAACAAAGAAAGAAAGAAAGAAGAAGAAAAATAAATGTGTAACACTAGAATTGAAAAGGTGAAGATTGCAGTGTTCAGGGACGTATCCACTTTGAAGTTCTTGGAAACAGCCGACTGAATAGAATCTCCCCCTTGCTCTTAGAATATGGAGGAAATTATGGTGATTTGTCTTTGCATCAGGACGTGTCCCATCAGTAAAATAGAATAAATGTTGCGCTATTTAATCGGAAATGATTAAATACATCAGATGAAGATGCGGTAGTCTCTGGGTAATTGCCATAACTTACGAATCAGTTCCAGTACTCTCCGATAACTCGTACGGATCTCTACGATTACTCCCTATTGCCAACCGCTCTTACTACGCTTTCTCCTGTTACCCCACCCAAATCTCGCTCTGCCATCCACCTGCTCAGGCCCGTCAAATATGGTATCCGCTATTTTCCTGTCTCTCTTTCCACTCTCTCTGACCTGTGAGTATCAGATTCTCCAAGCTTTCCTTCCTCGTCACATGTCCGAGTAACTTTAGCCATCTCTTCCTGATGCTCAGTATTAATTTCATTTTCGTTTCCATCCTTTCCAGAACCTCATTGTTCACATGCCCGATCCATGATATCCGCAGCATCCTTCTGTAGAACCACATTTCAGTTGCTTTGAGTTATTCCTTCATCTTTGTTCATATTATCCAGCATTCGCTGTCTTACTGAAGAACTGACATCACAATCCAGTAATCTCTTCTTTGTTTCTAGTGAAATTTTCCTGTTTCTTAATACTCTGCTCAGCTTCTGGAATGCGTCCTTGGCTATGCCAATTCGGCTTCGGATCTCAGTGTCGCACCTTCCGTCTTCCGTTAAAACACTGCCCAAGTCCTTAAATATTTGTACTTGCTTGATTTTAGTATCCCCCACCTGTAGTTGACATTTTGGGCTCCTCTTTTTGCTGATTCGGATTTCTTGTACATATATATATATATATATATATATATATATATATATATATATATAGTTCTTTTCTTGTATATATATATATATTTATAGTTCTTTCTTTCGACTTTCTTCATCTGCCTTTTTTTAGGAAGTCTTATAGTTTACTTTCCGTGACGGCTATCAGAATTGTATCATCTGCGTATCTTATGCTGTTCGGATTGTGACCGCCGATGGCGAATCCTGGCATATCTTCTAAGGTCCCCAGAATTGTCTTGCTGTACAAGTTGAATAGATCCGGCGAAAAGGCACATCCTTGTCTTACGCCCTTTTTCTATCTTTGTATATCTGCTAAATTCATTTCCTGTCCGTATGCAAGCTGTTTGCTGCCAGTAGAGGTTCTTGATTACTGTAATGTCTTTCCTAAATATGTCGAGGTTGCTGAGCATTTCTATCAATTCTTTGTGGTTTATTTTGTCAAACGCCTTCGCATACTCAATAAAACACAGGTAGACGTTCTTTTTTCATAATGGTAGATAAAACGATAAAGAAAAAAAGAAAGAAAAACATCGTGAAAAAGAAAGAAAGAATTTTCACTGAATAAATCACTTCACTTTATTTTAACACTGTCAATGCAATTCTCGCACCTTAACTCCCAGTCTCAAGATATCAGTGCGCTTCCTCTGAGTACCAGAGAAGGCAGCCTACTGAAAAATATGCCACGAAATCACGAAGTGTTAAGTCAAGTCATTTCCAGATGTCTGGGGTTAATACCCCAACGTTGAAGCCGTGTTTGTTCAACATTGAAATATTTCTTACATCTAACATCCTGTGAGATTATGCATAAATAAAGCGCAATCGGTCCTTACTACGTTGAATTTAGTCAGTCAGTTAAAGTGCCATACGTGATACACGCTTGGGCGATCATGTCTCGAAAGAGACATGACAGACTGGGCAGAGGATTATCCCGCAGTAGGTTGCCATTGCTTTCTGCGGTAGACTGGTTGCCGTCCAAGGCTATAGAACCCAATCTGTCCTGTTATTTGACTCATAGCTAGAGGCGGAAAAGATGTGTTATATTATTAAGTAGTAATTAATGGGGGATCGGTTTCCCATTGTTATGAAGTAATAAACTGATCACCCACTTGATGACCAGTACAAGCCTTAATCATTATTCCAACTATTATATTCAGTCAGTTAGTTAAGTGCCATACGTAATACACGCTTGGGCGATCATGTCTCGAAAGAGACATGACTGACTGGGCAGAGGATTATCCCGCAGTAGGTTGCCATTGCTTTCTGCGGTAGACTGGTTGCCGACCAAGGCTATAGAACCCAATCTGTCCTGTTATTTAACCCATAACTGGAAGGAAGAGACGGATTAATACCTTTCCCAAGGGTATTTGCGCATAAGTGAATACAATGGATTCAACTGGAATTCGAACTCGGCTCCACGATTTCTCATTCCGAGCCGATATCCACTGTACCACAACGCACACACTAATTTCTCGATTTAGAATCTTGAAAAGAATTCTTAACTACCGATGCTTCGTTGAAAGCGATCTTCGCTGTCTCACAAACTGATTATCTTGGAATGTCAATCACCGTCTTTCTCTCTATCTTAATCGATATCGATGCTAATTTCTAACGATCTGTTTATCTAGGACTTAGAGTATCTATCTATTTCTGTTCATATATGTCTACCTCTAATTTTACCTTTTCTATGTTAAACTCTTAAGATCTATCTATCTATCTATCTATCTATCTATTTATTTATCTATCTATGTTAATTTCGTGCTATCTATCTATATACATATATATATAGGAATGTCAGTATCTATCTATCTATCTATCTATCTATCTATCTATCTATCTATCTATGTTAATTTCGTGCTATCTATCTATATACATATATATAAGAATGTCAGTATCTATCTATCTATCTATCTATCTATCTATCTATTTCTATTTATGTTAATTTCGTGCTATCTATCTATATACATATATATAGGAATGTCAGTATCTATCTATCTATCTATGTATCTATCTATCTATGTTAATTTCGTGCTATCTATCTATATACATATATATAGTATCTATCTATCTATCTATCTATCTATCTATCTATCTATCTATGTTAATTTCGTGCTATCTATCTATATACATATATATAGGAATGTCAGTATCTATCTATCTATCTATCTATCTATCTATCTATCTATCTATGTTAATTTCGTGCTATCTATCTATATACATATATATAGGAATGTCAGTATCTATCTATCTATCTATCTATCTATCTATCTATCTATCTATGTTAATTTCGTGCTATCTATCTATATACATATATATAGGAATGTCAGTATCTATCTATCTATCTATCTATGTTAATTTCGTGCTATCTATCTATATACATATATATATAGGAATGTCAGTATCTATCTATCTATCTATCTATCTATCTCTATCTCTCTCTCTCTCTCTCTCTCTCTCTCTATATATATATATATATATATATATATATATATATACCGGTAAAGAGGACCCAAGTTCTTATGATTTTGAGTTCTCTGGCATTTACTTTTTTGAAAAAGTGCTCAATACAATAAATATTGTAGAGCATAATATAATCATATAATTATCAAGTAACAATACATTGTGACACCAAAACTTCTACGTTTCGAGATATCTATCTTGTCTTCAGCCAATGTTTGGTGTTAGTTGTGAAAATCATTTTCACAACTGACACCAAGATCTCGAAACATAAAAATTTCCGTGTCGCAATGTATTGTTAATAGATAATTATATCATTATATATATAAATATATATTAGAGTCATCTGCAGACAGATCTATTCCGCTCTATCACAGCTCAGCTCATCAGTACGGTTAGATTGCTTTTTACCCAGGATTGAAACCCGACCGAATTAGCTTCAGTCGGCGATTCTACCTCTGAGCTATGGGCGCTCGATAAAAGGAGACATGGTGTGTTTATGGAATGTCAGTATCTATCTTTCTGTCTGTCTGTCTGTCAGTCATGTTTTCAAATTTTACCTAACAATGTTAAGTTTTAAATGCCAACCCGCTAAAGTATCAATATCAGTCAAATATACTTATTTCTCAGAAGTACAAACTGGGTCTCGGTTAATGACAGAGACTCCGTCGTAGACATTAGCTATGCTTGACAATTTCAGGAGCCTTTGCGTTAAAATCTCAATGTTTACTTCACATGGTTACCGAAGATTCCTACGGAAAAGAATTTTTTTTCCGATTCGGTCACAGAGTTAATTCTGGGCGTTCATAATTATCTATCTCTGTACAACAATGCTTGACGGTGCTGTGTGAAGTTGGATTGTCGATGGATTTCCAACCAAACATTTAAATTTTATATTTTCTACTTCTTAAATGTTAATTTTTTTCAGTTTGGTGTAACTAATTCGTAGTTCATATCTAGGGTTGTTGCTTTTGCTGACAACTGCGCATTCTGGCTTCTTACAATTGATAGTCTGTTCTTCCCACTTTTATAGTTCTCGAAAAAGACTGACTAGGGATAATTTGTTACTAATATTTCTTGGTAGACATTGTGTTAAAGTTTTTATTTATTTTATTTTTATTTATTTATATATTTTTTTTACCAACAAACGGATGAAATATTATTAATAAAGAAGAATAAAAGACAGCAAAATCAGGTCATACCTACGCCAGCACACCATTTTAATACAACGGTTCGTTATAACAAGCCAGGGTACCCAGGGTACTTAATCAAAATGCTCAATTAGGTTTGCCTTGTGGTGCAGTGGATATCGACTCGGACCGACAAATCGGGTTGCCGAGTTTGAATTCCAGTTGAATTCATTGCATTCACTTTATTAATTTATTAATTCGTCTATTTCCTCCAGTTACGGATTAAATAACAGGACAGATTGGGTTCTATAGCCTTGGTTGGCAACCAGCCTACCGCAGAAAGTAATGGCAACCTACTACGGGATAATATTCTGGCCAGTCAGCCATGTTTCTTTCAAGACCTGTTCACCCAAAGCGTGTATCACGCATGGCACTTAACTGACTGACTGAATATAATAGTTGGAATAATGATAAGGCTTATATTGGTCATAAATTGGGGGATCAGTTTATTACTTCATAACAATAGGAAACCGATCCCCCACTAATTACTACATAATAATATAATAGATTTCTTTTCCTTTTACCTATGAGTCAAATAACAGGACAGATTGGGTTCTATAGCCTTGGTTGGCAACCAGTCTACCGCAGAAAGCAATGGCAACCTACTGCGGGATAATCTTCTGCCCAGTCAGTCATGTCTCGAAAGAGACATGATCGCCCAAGCGTGTCTCACGTATGCCACTTAACTGACTGACTGATCCAGAATTAGCAGGACAGATATAAGACACTCAAATTTAAAAGAAGTTATTTTCACTTGTTTTTGCATGTGTTATTTCTCTCATTCTATGGTAGTTTATAAATAAGGATAGATATAAACTTGGTTTTAACGTATTCTTAAAAAGTTAACTAAAGATTTAATTTAACTTTGTTAATTTTAAATACTGTTGGTTGGTTATTTTGTTTTTATGGCATATCCACCTCGGCGGGTCATTTATTGCCAACTAAACTTTACTTATTTATTGCTGGTAATACCTTTTTTCTTTCAACAATTTATTGTTGTTTTTATATAAGTTTTGTGTCTAGTAATACTTTTTTCTTTTTGAGTATCAATATTCATTGGGATTTGTTTTTAAGGGCAGGATCCCCAAGTTCTACCCTTGTTATTTAACCCATAACTGGAGGGAAGGGATAGATTAATACCATTCCCAAGGGTGCCAGTGCTTAAGTGAATGCAGGGTATTCAACTGGAATTCGAACTCGACTCACCGATTTCTCTTTCCGAGCCGATATCCACTGTACCACAACGCACATCCGTCACTAAAAGCTTACAGCACCTGGTATTCCCAAGTGGTCACCCATCTAAGTACTGACCAGGGTCAACGTTGCTTAATGGTGATCCATCGAGAACCGGTGTATTCAAGCTGATATTGACTATGAAAAATAAAATGTCGAATAAAATTATCGGAATAAGAAAAAAAGATATTGGCTTAAAATAATCATTTTCAGATGTCAATTTTATACGGTTTTGAAAAATAGACTGGCATGTTGATGTAGGCCGTTCATCAACAACCTGGTAATATGCGGCATTGGGGAAAAGTATAAGTACTGAAGTTTGCTTAGGCTGACACATAGCTGAAGCTGAAGGAAGTGCTCAAATCGCGATTATAGTAATAGCCTATGTTTGCTGCTTATTAAAAGCAAAAAAATTTAAAAAATACGAGTTTCAGATGATGAAGAAAGTTAAAGCAACAGATATGCTGAGGATACCTTTGGATGAATATGCGAGCAACGACTACGTTTTATATAAAACTAGCAGTATAGCCCGGCGTTGCTCGGATGTAATGAAAGCTTAAAAACTAATCCATGTTCCTGGAGCTCACACTCTTTGGAAGTTGTCTCGAAAGACTAAAAAGCAATAGTTGTTTCCAGTTAAAGCGAAACCGTAGATTGAAAGAAAAATGAAATTTTGATTTCCTGGTATCGATATCAAATAAGTTTTTTTCGTCGTAAACTGAATTTTGAAGGCTAAATAAGTCCTCTGAGTAAATGGCACAATGGCTGACACATATAACTACAATTATACCTACTTAGAACCAAACCCGAAGCAAAAACTAAAACAAAATGGCTGAAAAAAATACAGACATACAGGCAGATAAACAGACACACACACACACAAGCATCTTGCCTCATATATATATTATCGATTTTCTGCACTATTGTAAGAAATGCAACCTTGAAACTTCTGAATATCGTTTCTTATGTCTTTGTCTATGAGTGTATCAAATTTGATTAAAATCGGACCAATCCTTCTATAAACCGATTTTTTCGATTATCGATTTTCGATATTTATCAGGGGTACCTCGACACAAAACTTAGCTAAGAACACTCGCAGACGCTTATAGTACAACTATGTAAATTTTCAAGAAAATCGGTTCAGTCGTTTCGGAGTCTATAGGTAACGGACACACACACACAAAGACAAATTTCCATTTATAAATAAGTTTAGATTAATACAAAAAGGACACTTATACGTAACATCAGGAAGAGACAGTCGAAGCTTCTAGGGGGCATAAATGAGAAAAGATATCTTGGAAAATTTGATACTCACAGGACAGATTAAAAGCAAGAGGGACAGAGAAAAACAGCTCCTAGCCTACATAGCGACCATATTTTAGGCATTGTGCCAGATGTAAGGTACGCCGAGAAAATCATTGATAGTGAGTTCGATCCTCACTGGGTGCCACATCTTTTCAACTATCGGCTACATCTCATCTATGCTTAGAAAATCATTTTGAGCAGTACGACACGGTGTAATAGCAAGCATGTCTTTCCAGATCAGTTATGACTGAGCTACGCCTTAGGCAATTATCCTCACTGGGTAATCTATGTTTGTCTTGTTTCACATCTAAGCTACGCTTATAAAATCACCATAATACACATGGCGAGCTTGAGTTAATGGATGGCGCACCAAGGCTTAGTAGAGATAACAAAAAATATTAAGAGATACAAACGACAGGAAATTGGGGAGAGCCATGATCCTGAAGGGACACGGCACATACCAGGAGAATTAGTTTGAGTAAATGGATGGCGGAACAAGGTTTAGCAGAGATAATAAAGGAGAAAATTTATTAAGTATTGCAAAAGACAGGAAATTGTGACGAGTCATGATCGCCTACGTCCTGAAGGAATATGGTACAAAGAAGAAGAGGAGGCTTGAACACAATGGAGTATCAAAGACTTGTGAAAATACAGTGCAGCTAGATTGGGCACCCAGAATTTGTTGATAAATGTACGGCTCTGGTACGTATAAATAAAAAGAGGGTGGGCTGAGAGTGCTATGCTGTCGTAGTGCTGCTGATTTAGCAGTTATTATTATTATTATTGATGTTGTTGTTGATAGGCACCCCCCCGTCTGGTGCATCAGTTTACTATTTTTGCTGACTTGGCATTACTTTACCCTCTCTTTGCTCCACCATGTGTTGCCTAAGATCAAACTCAGACAACCTGATACACTTTACTTACCGTCGCGATTGGAAAAGATGATTTTAGCTGAGTTCAAATAAAGCTAATCGATCCCGTAGGAAACTAATAGAAGCTGATTTCGGCGAAATGAAATTTGTTTCTTATTATAATAATTGCACTAAATGGTTGAAAGAAAAATGAATATCTGGTGCGTTTTAGAATGAATGAATGAATGAATGAATGAAAGAAAGAATGAAAGATGATAAAAAAGGAAGGAAGGATGATAAAAAAGGAAGGAAGGATGATAGGAAGGAAGGAAGGAAGGAAGGAAGGAAGGAAGGAAGGAAGGAAGGAAGGAAGGAAGGAAAGATGATAGGAAGGAAGGACGGAAGGATGATAAAAAAGGAAGGAAGGAAGGAAGGAAGGAAGGAAGGAAGGACGATAGGAAGAAAAGATGAAAGGAAGGAAGGAAGGAAGGAAGGAAGGAAGGAAGGAAGGAAGGAAGGAAGGCGTAAAAAAAGCCAACAAAATAGAAAAGAGTTATTCAGGAAACAGGATGAAAGAAAGAAGGTTAGTAAAATAATGTGTTAGTAAAGAAAGAAAGAAAGAAAGAAAGAAAGAAAGAAAGAGAAATCAACGAAAGAAAGAGAGACAGAAAGAGAAATCAACAAAAGAAAGAGAGACAGAAAGAAAGAAAGAAAGAAAGAGAAATCAACGAAAGAAAGAGAGAAAGAAAGAAAGAAAGAAAGAAAGAGAAATCAACGAAAGAATGAGAGACAGAAAGAAAGAAAGAAAGAAAGAAAGAAAGAAAGAGAAATCAACGAAAGAAAGAGAGACAGAAAGAAAGAAAGAGAAATCAACGAAAGAAAGAGAGACAGAATGTTGGTAAAAAAAAGGTTAAGAAAGAACAAAAAATAGGTAGAAAGACAGTTAAGTGCCATATGTGATACACTCTTTGGGCGATCATGTCTCTTTCGAGATATGACTGAGTGGGCGGAACATTATGCCGCAGTAGGTTGCCATTGCATTCTGCGGTAGACTGGTTGCCAGCCAAGGCTATAGAACCCAATCTGCCCTGTTATTTAACCCATAACTGGAAGGAAGAGACGGATTAATGCCTTTCCCTAGGGTATTTGCGCGTAAGTGAATGCAATGAATTCAACTGGAATTCGAACTCGGCTCTCCGATTTCTCGTTCCGAGCCGAGATCCACTGCACCACAACGCACATGAAGAAAGACAGAAGGTAATAAAAAAAAAGATCAGTATAGAAAGAAAGACAGAAAAAGATAAAGAAAGATTAGAAGGTAAACAAAGAAAGAAACTAAAACAAGAAAGAAGAAAGGCAATTAAAAGAGAAAAGAAAAAAAGAAAAAGGACGAGAATGGAAGGTAAGAATGTTAAGAAAGAAAGAAAGCATCGTACAGGATAAAATGTGTTCAATTCTGAAAGGATATAAAAAAAAAGGGATTTACTTCGTAAAAAGAAAGAAAGAGATGTATAAAATTAAAAAGAAAGGTAAGTAAAAAAGTGATAGAAAAAAAAAGAAGTGAAGAAGAGAGGTAAAAAGAAGTGATTGACCGAAGAACGAATCAGTTGTTTAAAAGAAAGAAAAAAAAAACAACGAGAAATCTTGCAAAGTAAAGATTTGTAAAGAAAGAAAGAATGGTACATTAGTAAAAAAAAAAAAAAAAGAAAAAATCATAGTAAAATAGAAAAAAATATATAGAAATAAGGAAAAAAGGGATAAAAATGAAATAAGGTTGAGAAAGATTAGTAAACGAAAGAATATATTAAAGACGGAAAGAACAAAAAGGTTAGTAGAGAAAAATAGAAAGTAAGAAAGAGAAAAAGAATTGAAGAAAATGAGAAAGAAAGAAAGATATAAACGATATCAGCGAAGAAAAATTAGTTAAAAAAAATAAAGAATATTAAGAAAAAAAGAAAAATTGTTTAAGGAAAGACTTAAGGTCAGGAAAAACAAAAATGACAAATTCTATTAAAATAGAAAACAAAGATAAAAAGAAAAGGCAAAGAAAAGAAGAAAGAAATGTAATATTAGCAAAAAAAAGAAAGAAAGAAATATAATTTTAGTAAGGAAACAAAGAAAGTAAAAAAAAAGATATACCATGTTGGTAAAGAAAGAAAATGAATACAATGTCGAAAGGCAAAACGCCTGTGAATGTTGTCAATGGAAGAGAATAGCTAGGACAGTGGCAGTGACGGCTGCAATTTTGGCCTTCGTCGTGTGGAGGGGGTAGCGACCGCGCACCTGTAGTTCTAGTAACATTGTCTGTGTCCTTGGAAGCTATCGCAGATCAGAGAGAGAGATGACAGTGACAGCAGTAGTAATAGCCATTAATAGTAGCTGTAGCAGTAGTAGCAGTAGTTCAACAGATAGTAGTCGTAGTAGTAATTGTTATTGGCAGTTAAAATATTGGTTGTAATAGTGAAGATTGAGTTAGTAGTTTAGCCACGGGTGGGAAGGAACAAACGAATCAGATAGCAATATAACTAGAGTGGGAGTAAGAGGACCACTGAGGAAGGTGGCGATGAAGGGGAGAAGTGAGAGGTGGAAGCGCGATTGGGGAGGAGTTCACGTTAATAACAAACGCTCGGATCGACAGAAGAACAAAGTGTGTACGAAGGAGGAATTGGGTTCTTCAGGAATTGAGCAATGGTAAAGAAGAAATCAAAGCGAATCGTGAAGGGATGAGTGGAAAGAGATGAGAAAAATGACAATTAATGAAAGGGAAAAGAATGTGTGAGAGAGAGAAAGAGAAACACAGAATATATTGTAGAAAGTGAAAGTGAGCGAAAGATGAATTAGTTTTTAAGAAAGAAAGAAAGAAAGAAAGAAAGAAAGAAAGAAAGAAAGACCGATGAAATGAAAGAGAAAGGAAAGTGAAGTAACTGAGAGTAAGAAAAAAGAAATGAAAGAAAGAAAGAAAGAAAGAAAGATTGAAAATGCGTGAAAGATACAGTGATATAAGAAAGAAAAAGAAAGAAAGAAAGAAAGAAAGAAAAAGAAAGAAAGAAAGATTAAGATAAGAAAGAAAGAAAGAAAAATTATGATGTAAAGCAAAAAGTAAAATGAATGTGAGCAAAAAACGGCGGGAAAGAAAGAAAGAAAGAAAGAAAGAAAGAAAGAAAGAAAGAAAGAAGTTTATGATTTAATGAAAAATAAAAGAAGATGAATCTAAAGAAAGAAAAACTAAAACGGTGAAAAAGAAAGAGAGAAAGAAAAAAGATGGAAAAAAAAGAAAGAAAGAAGAAAGAAGGAAGAAAGATAGAGAAAAAGTAAGTAAGAAAGAAAGATGGGAAGGAAATATGAAAAAAGAATGACTGACATATGAAAGAAAGAAAGAAAGAAAGAAAGAAAGAAAGAAAGATAGGGATGAGGGAAGAAAGAAAGGAAGGATAACTAACATCACAAGAAAGAAGAAAAGGTGAAATGAATGTAGGAAAATGAAAAGAAAGGGAAAAGGGGAGAAAAATAAGGAACAGAAAAAATGTAGAGATGAACAAAAGGAGGAAAGAAAAACATGAGGAGAGCAACTAAGTGAAAGAATAACGAAAGAAAGTGAAAACAAAATAAAGGCAAAAGAAAGAAAGAAAGAAAGAAAGAAAGAAGTTTATGATTTAATGAAAAGTAAAAGAAGATGAATTTAAAGGAAGAAAAACTAAAACGGCGAAAAAGAAAGAAAGAAAGAAAGAAAGAAAGACATTTCTGTTTCACAAAGAACAATGGATGACATTAAGCGTTTCGTTTTACTTTTATTGGCTTTTAACATGACTAAAAAAGAGGCGATATAAAATGGTAACAGCGAAAAGAAAGAAAGAAACTGAGAGACACAGAAAAAGAAATGAAATAAATAAAAAAGAAAGAAAGAAAGACCATGGCATTACAAAAAAGGAAGGGAGTTATAGTGAAAGAAATAAAAAAAATGAAATCAACGAAATACAGTAACGGAAAAATACGTAAAAGTAGAAGGATAAAAGAAAGAAAGAAAGAAAGAAAGAAAGAATGAACTCGCGTGAAAGAGAACAGAGCGATATAAGAAAAAAAAAGAAAGATTAACATGAGAAAGAAAGAAAGAAAGAAAGAAAGAAAGAAAGAAAGACCAATGAAATGAAAGTAAGAAAAAAGAAAATGGGGAAGAAAAAACGGCGGGAAAGAAAGAAAGAAAGAAAGAAAGAAAGAAAGAAAGAAAGAAAAGATTGACATGAAAAAAAAGAAAGAAAGAAAGACTGATAAAATGAAAGTAAGAAAAAATGGGAAATAAAAAAGAAAGAAAGAACTCGCGTGAAAGAGAACAGAGCGATATAAGAAAAAATAAAGAATAACTTTAGAAAGAAAGAAAGAAAGAAAAAAAGAAAGAACTCGCGTGAAAGAGAACAAAGCGATATACGAAAAAAGAAAGAAAGATCAACATGACAAAGAAAGAAAGAAAGAAAGAAAGAAAATAACATAATAAAAAGGTAAGATGGACTGAAAGAAAAAAGTGAAAGAAAGAAAAATGTCAGAATATTTGAACAGAGAGAGAGGGGGAGAGAGAGAGAGCTAGGAGAAAGGTGTTTCCCTGTCACATACCAATATTTTCTACCTCAAATCAAAATTCAATCAGTAATTATCTCAGATTACTACAAAACACAACCACATTTTAGCACCAAACATCTGTGCTTGCAAAACAACCAAATAAAAGTCAATCTCACCTTGATAAAAAGTAATTAATTAACAATCTTAAAAATACTTTAACCTTTTCACATTGTAATTCTAATAAAAGGGCTTTATCTGAAACACTTTCAAGTTAAAAACATTACAGTAACCTAGAAAACTTATACACAGAATTAATTTACAATTTACACTCTTGTGCAAATTAATCGAAACAACTGCATTAATTTCCTACGGCCAGTTTTAGACCCACTGGAGTGGCAGGGTGTAATCGACTTCTATTTTTTCCTCACATTAGGTTATTTGCAGTGGTGTGTATTAATATGAATCTATTTTCGGAGTGTATGATGAAATTTGTTTGGCCTTGAAAGATATTTTGTCATCCGTGGTTGAATCAGACACTATTGTTTTGACTGACGATTAGTTGTACTTCGGCAATTGCCTGCGATAGACGTTACTCCAAGGAAGAGTACCAAAATTGTAACGTTGCACAGACACACTGGCAAGCCTTACAGAGAGATCGCGGATATTGTTGGTGTCAGTCTTTCAATTGACAGTCGTGTCATCAAGGCGAAGAAACAAATTAGATCTATCAGTCCGAAAAGGAAAAGAAAAATGAGGTCGGAAGAAAAAAAAAACAACGCCAAGAGACGACGTATACGTGATCAAGGAAATGTGAAAGATCCTAGAAAGACATTATTCGTTTTGTTTCAATTAATTTGTATAAGGGTGTACAATTTGCAATTAAGGTTGCCTGGTTTTGCGTGACCCAGACTTTCGTCTTTGCCTCTACACATTCGCGTCTTTGTTTCAGTCAGTTAAGTGCCATACGTGATAAACGCTTTGAGCGATCATGTCTCTCTCGAGACATGACTGGCTGGGCAGAAGATTATCCCGCAGTAGGTTGCCATTGCTTTCTGCGGTAGAATGGTTGCCAACGAAAATTATAGAACCCAATCTGTCCTGTTATTTGACTCATAGTTAGAGGGCGAATAAATGTATTATATTATTAAGTAGTAATTAGTGGGGGATCAGTTTATTACTTCATAACAATATAAAACTGATCCCCCACTTTATGCCCAGTAGAAGCCTTAATCATGTTTTCAACTATTATATTCAGTCAGTCAGTTAAATGCCATATGTGATACACGCTTCGGGCGATTATGTCTCGAAAGAGATATGGCTGATTGGGCAGAAGATTATCCCGCAATAGGTTGCCATTGCTTTCTGCGGTAGACTTTTTGCCAGCCAAGGTTATAGAACCCAATTTGTCCTATTATTTAACCCATAAATGGAGGGGAGAGACAGATTAATATCTTTTCCAAGAGTAAGAGATCTGAATACGATATAAAACATTATCAGCTAAGATATGGAAAGCGGGCTTGGAGAATTTAACACTCAGAGGGTATATTCAAGACAAAAGAAACAAATGAAAACAGCGAATACACAGACGCACAGGATTCATCCACCTTTTGCCAAATTCTGATGGAGGGAGTTACTGCCTTTCTGTCTTAATCTTAACTTTAATCTGATGCTTAAAGAATAAGATCAGTTGGGAAAAAAGTGAACATCTAGCTCCCATAGAATTTCTTCTGATGTGCCGTTGATATCAATGCCTAGCAAGTAAAAGAACACAGTAGTCAACCATCGTCAACCTCGGTACCACACTGCTACAGACTGCATGCGAACTATGATATCTTAAACAAACTTGATCAGCGGGACCAGGGCTGTAGCTGATGCTAAAAAAACACCGGGCCCAGAGAAAATTGCCCGGATTTATTAGTTGACAATGTGATGATGTCATCAGTGTCATCCGTTTCCAGAAACTATGATTTTGGGGGATTTTTTTCGGCTATTCCAATGGAAATTAGGCACAGAACGTGAACGAAAGCAGGAAATCGGGTTCGGACTTTCTGAGTATAACCAGTCTTTTCTCCCAAAATTAATAAATAAACAAACAGTTTTTTACTGCGTTCATTCGGATGTTTTCTTTTTTTCTTTCTTTCTTTTCTTTTCTTTCTTCGTGAATTGTTTAGTTTGATTTCTGACGAAGACATTTTTCCTTGCCCGGATTTTTACTATGACTGCACGGATCGGCCCGGACCCGTGCCCGGTGTGCCGGGCAGTCAGATATGGCCATGACCGGGACTATGACACTGCAATGAAAGAATGTGTTAAACAGGGTCTCAACCGCCGCTGTTTGGGGGAATTTTTCAAGCCCACTGAAAAAAGTATTTTGCCGACTAAGAGAGCCATTCGAATCATCAGCTATGTGAGTGATGCTGCGGCATTTCAACCCGGGCGCTCAAGAACATACTGACTGAGCCTCCTGTTTCGTAAGACCAAGCTCGCCTGTCAAATCATCCTACACGAATCCTCCTCATTAACACGTGACATAATGCCTTACAGGACAAAGCCTGGACGTCGGAGAGGCCATTCGTCGCCCGTAAGAGGTGCTCGAGAGAAATCCCACATTTACGGTAGAAAGAGCACCCGCCTCGATGTGAACGAAGGATGTCCTCATCGCATGAGTGCACACTTCTCAGATATGGGAAATTCTTACGAACGTCTTGCTTCCAGATGTCACCCATTCATCATCCGATTTCTGATACATTCGCTCTAAGAACGCGATGCGAAGTGTATTTTGACGAACCTCAATACTAAACAATATCCAGACCGCTTTCAGAAGGGTGGAGGTATCAGATATCCCGAACTACCTTAGGGGATTTGCCTGTCCACAATTCTGAGAACAAGACACTTACTATTGTCGTTAGCGTGGCACATGGAAAAGGAAGGACGCAAAGTCGGTAAATGAGAATCGGGTAGACGTGCGAGAATCGGGTAGACGTGCGAAACACATACTTCCGCCCTCCCCTTTAAAGAAACATTTCTTCGGGACTGCAGACGAACTTGGACCTCGGCCTTTTTCCCGCAGTTCCGACCAATTCATTTCCAAAAGAAAATCTTGGCAGAACCAGACGCCGAGTATCTTCACGGGCCCGTCCATTAGAAGAAATGGCTCGGGAAGAGAAATTCTCTCCACGTACCTAACCGCAATCAAGAACCGAAATGTCATCAGCAAATGCGGATTAACTGGCTGGGGTAGTAGCACCAGGTATGTAAATTCTGCGATGGGCCGGATTTGTCTTTAACATGCAAAGGAAATGTTCCAATGCAAGTACGTGCAGCAAAGGCTAAAACGCACATCCTTTATGAATGTAGCGAGACAATAGAAATCGAACCCTATTCTCTTCCGTTAGAGTACTGGGAGAAGCATACAGAAGTCGGATTCAGTTTTGAACGTACGACCCGAAACCGGCATTCGAAAAGACAGCCACCAGAAATTGATGGTCAACCATTATCGAATGCCTTGTACAGGCCTAAATTAATCAGCGCGGTTCACTATCGACTTGCTCGATGATCAAGTGTGCCATATGAAGGTTGTCCTGAATATTTCTGCCCTTCATTGTACATGTCTTTTTGGAGTCAACCGAACTCGAGAGGACAGCCTACAAACAGCTGGCTAAGATCTTGGCTAAAACCTTTAACTGTGTTTAAAGACCGAAAGTTACCTATCCTATCCCTACTGTTCTTGTTCTTGCGTAGCAACTTTATCACACACCTAGTGAAGAGTTGAGGTATAAACACCTGCTTCATTCAGTTGTTGCAAATGGGTTCCAGCGAAGGAACAAGGACGGTCTACTGCCTTAAGTACAGTTCGCAGAGTAGAACAACCCAGGAGATTTGTACGGGCCAACCAACTTGTGGCTTCAACCGGTTCGACGCGGGAAAATTGGGCTAAACATGCAGTGAACAGTGCTCAAACTGGGATTTTTAGTGAATAGATAATGAAAGTAGTCCTGAAAAACCTCACATATGCCCGTATTTGTCGTGAAGATCCTTTTATTCGGTAATGTGACGCACGCAATATGTCGATGGGACGCTTTCTTAACTTACTCTGCAAGCAGTTCAGCGCCCATATTCGTCGTCTCGGAAGTCATTCTTTTTAATCTAACCCTATATTCCAGAGCTTGATCCTTCTTGATAAGCAAAGCCAACTCTGCCCTAACTAAGGCGATGGCTCCACTCCCACAGGATTTAATCGCCTGATCAACTTTTTCCTCACCCGCTGTTTCTACTGCTAATCTAACTAGATTGGGTCAACGACTATAATCAGAAGCAAACGACCTAATTTTGAATTTTAAATTATTCCACAACTAATTCCCAACCCCAGCCCCCCGTCAATTCCTGCTGTAACATTAGCAGCAGATGGTACAGGAAATCTTGCACACAAAATAATGATGCAATTTCTAGTAGCCAGCCATCCTAACTTTAGATAAACCTGAGTTTATTCGAACCCTGACAATTCTATGATCCGAGTAAACTATCGAATGAAAACTTAGACAACCTAAGAGTCTTATATTAACTTTCTTAAATAAGCCTCGGTCGAGATAGCTAGAACGCACTGTCGTAGACAAGCAAAGCCGAGCCGAGCCGAGCTGAGCTGAGCTGAGCCAAACTTATTCGTCCAAGTTCACACTACTTTCCCGTGGTGCTCATGACGATACTTAAATATCAAACTTGTCGATATAGTCCCGAAATGGTTTCACATGCCGTTTGTTAGTACTCGAATTTGCCTCTATGCGATATATGTCGGGGTCAAGGAAAATATCCCAATCGCTCTCTAAAATACCCGACGAGATGTCATTAAAAACGCCTTGAGCCGCAGGAACAAATCAACCAGTTCAAGATAGCTATTGTGCGCATAAATCCCTATGAGACGAGGACACTTATCCTTCATAGTAACTTCCAGCACGCAAAGACATCTGGCCGAAGACAAGAGTACACGCCACATCCAAAGACTTGCTCGCTAGCCAGGAAACTCTTCTCGGACATCTATCAATACATGCTGAATAGAGGGTAAACCCTCTAAACAGAATGCCTTCATGATCGCGAGTTGAAAACCGAGTATACATCATACATTCACACGGAGACGCTGAAGATCGTGAATGAGTCTCGCAATGCCAGATTCCAACTCAGACCTCGAGTATTCACGCTAGCCAACTAGAAAGCCATTATCAGACCGATTAGGGTTGCTCTTCTGTATTGAACATGGCCTGTTCCATTTAGCCTTGTCTCATATCGCTCTTGATGGTATCATCATCAGATATGCTACCATTGTCTCAGGAGAAAATTAGTTTTAAAGCTCTGTACAGGAAGGTTTGAACGAAAAGGGGGAGCATTCTAAAACAATATTATTGAGATATTTAACATTTTCTTCGTCGAAGAAAGCCAGTTAGATAAATGTCAAAGGCGGTATTTACTTCTTTTATGATTGTCAATATTTGTTGGGAACCCTGTCCTGATCTTACGATCGTCAGAATCTTTTTCTTTTGGAAAGTATTTTTAGATTTTCAGCGTTCATATTATTTGTCTATATTTTAAATATTTGCGCTATTTCATTGTTTGGGATGTGCGTTGTGGTGCAATGGAACGGGAAATCGGGGAACCGAGTTCAAATTCCAGTTGAATTCATTGAATTCACTTACGCGCAAATACTCTTGGGAAAGGTATTAATCCGTCTCTTCACTCCAGTTATGGGTTACATAACAGGACAGATTGGGTTCTGTAGCCTTGGTTGGCAACCAGTCTACTACAGGAAGTAAAGGCAACCTTCTGCGGGATAATCTTCTGCCCAGTCAGTCATGTCTCTTTCGAGACATGATCGCACAAGCGTGTTTCACATATAGCACTTAACTGACTGACATTGTTTAGACTGTTCAGTTCGAAATTCCAATCACATGTATATGACAACAAAGATAAGGACAACTGCCCGAACAATCTAAATAGTGTAAATAAACATCTTTATTTACCTGCCTGATTTTTAGGAGGAATTTAAATTTTTCCTAGATTGTATTGATGCTCTATCAGCCGACAGTATTTACATTTGGCTATACTTCTGTGATGAGGTCGTATTTACAGTATTTACATTATTCGGTCTATTGTCCTCATCTTTGTTGCCATTTGTACGACGTTTAATAATAGATCATTCTATTTGTCTATATTTCTGAGATGAGGTAGTATTTACACGATTTACATTATTCGGACTATTGTCCTCATTTTTGTTGCCATTTGTACGACGTTTAATGATAGATCATTTTCTCTGTCAATATTTCTGAGATGAGGTAGAATTTTCAGTATTTACCTTGTTTGGACTATTGTCCTCGTCTTTGTTGCCATTTGTACGACGTTTAATAATAGATCATTCTATTTGTCTATATATCTGAGATGTGGTAGTATTTACACAATTTACATTATTCGGACTATTGTCCTCATCTTTGTTGGCATTTGTACGACGTTTAATAATAGATCATTCTATTTGTCTATATATCTGAGATGTGGTAGTATTTACACAATTTACATTATTCGGACTATTGTCCTCATCTTTGTTGGCATTTGTACGACGTTTCGGCCGTTGTACACTCCGGTTTTCTTCAGTACACACACACACACACACACACACACACACACACACACACACACACACATATATATATATATATATATATAGAGAGAGAGAGAGAGAGAGAGAGAAAGTAATAGAAAGAGAAAAATATATCGATAGAAATAGATATAAATATATATATCTGGCTATATTTCTGAGAAGAAGTAGCACTTATAGTATTTATATTATTCGGACTATTGTCCTTATCTTTGTTGCCATTTGTATGGCGTTTTGGCCGTTGTACACTCCGGCCTTCTTTAGGTGCTAGGAATTTCGAACCGAACACTTTATTACAATCACTGGGTTATATGAACTCCATTCCTTGAGTAAAGCCTAGACTGGAAGTCATGAGCTATCTCCCTGTAACCCTGCAAGTTATCTGTTCACCACTGTTATAGCCTGGTGTTGATGCACACCTCTTAGAATCAAGTCAGGAACTAACCAACGTCTATATCCACTGGACCATGTGTCCTTAATAAATGATTCAGTTCGAAAGTTTTTGGAGTTTCACAATTTTTTAATCTTGGCTGGTATTTTAATTTTTGTTCTCTGCTTTTTCCACGTAGCTGGTCGGATCACCTCCCTTGGAACTGGTCATGAGAGTGAGGTTGTTTGTGCCTTTACTTGTGGATGCTTTCGGTAACACATGTCCTACTACCTGAAACTTCCTTCTGGTCTTACTAACGACTTACGATTCTTCCCTTTCCGCACATGTGGTGGGCAAAGGTTTTCAAGGAATGAGAGCCGTAAAATGGACACGACCGGAAAATTTTTCACACCTATCCTGGTCGCTGGCATGCCAACCACAGGCGAGACGGAAATAACAGACTCTGCCAAAAAAGCATTTTGATAGGCGGGTGCCAGAACTTCAGAACTCTTCTCTGCACAGAAAGAGAAAAGGTGATCGATCTCTCCACACTTCCAGCATATTTGTCTACCCCCGGTCACACTGACCGGCATTTTCTGGCCCATCCAGACAGTCGGCGACGGAGACGAAGGCTAAGCGATCTAGAATAATCTGTTAAGGACGTCAGAGGAAACACCGAGCATCTGACCAAATTGGGCTAGTTAAGCGGCTAAGTGCTCTCCTATAAATTATAAAGGACCGCAAATATTGATACATTTCTTACGTCAGCCCTAATATTCTGTTGTTAGAATAAGGTCTTTTCTGATTAGATCATGACTGAAGAAGTTCTCACAGTTGGGGTAATAGTACACCCCACAGGAAATAAGCCTTTCCGTTTATGAGTCTTTAGGTTTGACCCCCAGAAACTCCAAAGATGTAATAACGTTGTCTTTTGTAACCCGACAAAATATGCGCGAATGCTTGTCGGACACAAAGACTGACAATTCTTTTCTCAATCTTTTCTCAATCTTCTGTAATACTAGATCCCATCTTCTGTGACAAGATATGAGAGAAACTATGTCATCACCATTTCGGTGAAGACTTTTAGCATGATGGCAATTCCCGGCCATTCTTTTGTCGTTTTTGTTGTTGGTTTCAATTTCTAAAGGTTTTCTTTTCTGTTTGAGGATTTTGACCATTTTTGGCTTCTATTTTTTCTTTTATCTTATATTTTGGGTCATCGTTTTCGTTCGTTATATTCTTGGCAGTCACTGTTTTTAACGAGTGGTCCTTCTTTTTTCAACATGACCTTGTTTTTTTTAACCAACTACCGTTTATCTATTTGGAAAATTTCCCCTTTTTTATTAATCTAAGCAGGATTTTCTTTAAAAAAAACATAAAATAAAATAAAAAGGTTAATGAAAATAAAAAATACGAAAATCATAATCTTAAATATATAAAAAACTGACAAAAACAAATTTAACGAGAAAAGCAAAAACCAGAAATAATACAACGCTAGTTAAATGGAAAGGTGAGACATGAAAAACTTAAGTTAACTTAATGTCTTTCTACAAAAAGAATGAAAATAAAATTTAAAAATGTAGAAACTGGAACAAAAAGTCTGACGAAAAACGTTTAACGCGTGAAATCAGAAGGAATAAATTCACACAAACGAAACAAATCGAAACAAGTTATTAAATAAAAATAAATTAAATAATTGTAAAAAGGTATTTGTTTTCTTTTTAAATTAGAAATGCAAAAAAAACAAATTAAGATAACCAACTACTATAAAAGGAAAATAAAAAGAGACGTGTAAAATAACAAAATGGCTGCCGTAACACCAAAAGAAAATAACAAGTCTTACCAAAACAAAAATGGCCGACGTAAGCCCAAAAAGATAAATAAATAATACGGTTTAAACAATAACCAAAATAGAAAGGAAAAGTGAGATTAAAACAAAAATTTTAAAAAAAAACCATTTGGCCGGACATAAATTAAAAATTGTTTACTAAGAATACAAAAAATACAAAAAAAACAATGAATGATGTAACCTGAAGAAGATTTAAAAAAAGCAAAGATTAAGCAAAAAGAAAAATTATAGAAAGAAAAAATAAAAATAAAATGAACTTAATAACAGACGGAGATTCAAAAGAAAAAGCAAAACTGAAAATTGAATATAATTTACACGAAAACTTATAAAAAGATATCTCAGAAGGGAATTGGGGTACGTAATACACACTCGATAGCACAAATGCACTAATCTAGACACTTAAAGAACTTTAGTGGATCTAGAAAAAACTTTTGTTGGAGTCACTAGAATGACAAGGTTTTTACTATATACAAGGACTTTTGTTGTACAATTTTGAGATAAGTTTTATTTCTGCTTTCATTAAGTTTGTTTGAACTATTTTAATTTGAGAGAATTTTTCTTTTTCAGTTTTAACTTTTTCAGTTTTAATTTGTTTTAATTTTTGTTTCTTACACGAGACTTTGTTTTATTTTTCGTATGTTTTTGCCGTCGGACTTAATTTTTTTTATTTTGCTTTTTTGTTTGAAAAATAGTTTTATTATTGTATTTTTTCTGGATTTTCATTTTAACTTTTTATTTTGTTTATAATTGTCTCTTTGTTTTGAAATGTTATTATTTTAGCCTTTAAAAAATATTAACTGTTCAGAAAAAAAAGTCTTTACGAGATAGCCGACCAGACTTGGTCCATCAAAAAACATTTATTTGGATCTGTAACACTCGGCCCGCTGTAGACGATTACGGACGCCGAATAACGATGTTCACAGTAGCTGGCCTTCAAGACGTCTATTACAACAAAGAACTCACTGCCCACGCTGTGTTCTTTGGATCTCAGAAAGTCACGTTCTGAAAACCCGGTAGCCGTATTTTTACCATATCAAATCAGACCGGACATTTCTGTACACTTGTGTTAAAATAAAATAATTATGGTACCAACAAAAAAATCTAAATAAATGAATAAGTTCGAAGACGCCTGGATGAGTTGCGAAAGAAAGTCTGTATAAAAAAATAATTAATTACAAAAGCAGAAAATACAATTTCTCAATCGTATTTTCTGCTTTTCGTTTAAAAATACCAGGGCTTTCAATTCTCAAATAAAAATAAGTTCTTTTGAAGTTTCATTAAAAATATCAGAGCTTTTCAATTTTCAATTAAAAATAAGTCCTTCCGAAGTTTCGTTAAAAGTAATCAGAGCCTTCAACTTTTAAAAATAATCAAACTGTCAATTCTCCACATAAAAACACTTCTTTTCGGCCTTTATCAAACTTTGCAGAGACAGCCAAAAAACAATGCGACGTGGTGGCGGGCGGTGGGGGATCTTTGGTCTTTGTCGCCTGAAAATCTCTCTCACCAACTAACTTTTCTCGCTGAGTCTCCATTTTTATAGTTATCCCCAATTCTCTTGGAGGAATCTATTCGACTATTTTTGACCAATGAGATTATTTTTCACACACATGATTTACGGAGAGCCATGGTTCGACGAATGAAATATCAATAGCTCACATGACGTAATGTCTTTCTCTCTTCTTTCTTTCAATTACATCAGCTGTTTTTCGATTTTAGAATCTGTTCTCAGGACTAATTTTGAAGATTTAACCTTACCTGAGCTCATCAAGAAAATCCTGACGTTTTTTTATGATTACGGCCATTTTTCAAACTTCCACTGGCCCAAAAGAATTCGTTTCGAATACGAAAAAAACAAAAAGAAGAAAAACTATATTTTTCTCTTTTTTCCCAATCATCAGCCAATCTCTCTACCCTCGGATTTTACAAGTACATAATAGTATTAAAAATAGTTTTTTACGTAAGCTCACATCGCAGATTACAATAAAACACAACTAACAATATTACTAATATCAATTTCTCTCATTCCGTTGTATTAAACAAAAAAAAAATATATACCGTTACAGATCTGTGTTGAGTTCATCGCTAATCAGACGAGAGTACTTTTGGGCTCGCTCGACGAACTCCACCAAATTGACTATGCTTTTCGTGTTGAGGACTCGAAATAGAGAGTGATTTCCCATCCAATACGCCTTCGTCTATCGTAACAGCCGCCTTATTTGTACTCGGTTCATTTTGTTTCTTGCTTTCATCTACGAGGGTGGGGGATGAATTATTTTTCACCTTATAAGACCCAAATTTGGAGAATCTTTTTATTTTTAAATAATTTCGCCACAAGCAAGGCGTTAATGCCACTGATATGCAGGGTGTTACATAAGAGAGTTGAAGTATTAGGCAGGAGGAGTATTATGGAGTTATTTTCGCAGTGGAAGCTAGAATTTGTGCTGAAGTCGGTCCTAATAGGTTCGACGTACAAAACGTTAGGAACTTGATATAATATGTATTACGCAGTGTAATATTACCAGGTCACTGACTACTTTCGTATTCGTCTGTCGACTACTATAGTCCAACATCGACTGACCCTCGTTCCTCTTACTACTCCTATTTAAATTAGGTGGGAGAGTTTATTCACTATAGAATAGGTATGTTTGACCATAACAAGGAGAGTGAAGACAAAGATGAACCAGCTACAGGGGGTGAAAGAGAAAGGGCAAGAGAAGGACGTGAACACAGGAGTGAAAACCGTTGCGAAGTTAGAGAGAAAGAAAAAAAAACAAGATACACAGGGTGATGTAGAAAGGAGTGGAGTTAAGTAGATAAGAGACGGAATTGACTTTGCATTTAAATTCTTGAAGGTTATAGCCGTCAGGAAAGCAAGTATACGGAAGGGAGTTTCACAGGCGGGAAGCGCGAGAAAAGAAGCTGCTGGAATAGAATTGTTGCCTGCATTTGGTTTATCTAACTGTAAAAGAGTGGAACCTTACTGCCAGTCTGGTTGCCCGAGTAAATTCTTGTGGAGGGGACACCAGTGACTCAAGTTCGTCAGAGCAGAAGCCATGAAAATATTTACATAAGAGACAGAGGGAAGCCATATCCCGACGATGAGAAAGTGGCTGGAGTCGAGCTGCTTGGTAGGGACCTATCACATTACAGATTCTCCTCTGGGGCCTGTCGAGAACACTGAGATGAACAACAGGGGCACCTGATCAGATATGACAACAGTATTCCATGTATGGTCGGGTGGTTGATTTGTATATGTGCAAAAAACTGGTCCCCCACTTTAATGCCTAGTAGAAGCCTTAATCATGTTTTCAACGGTTATATTCAGCCAGTCAGTTAAGTGCCATACGTGATACACGCTTTGGGCAATCATGTCTCGAAAGAGACATGACTGACTGGGCAGAAGATTATCCCGTAGTAGGTTGCTATTGATTTCTGCGGTAGACTGGTTGCCAGCCAAGGCCATAGAACCCAATCTGTCCTGTTATTTGACTCATAGCTAGAGGGAGAGGAGATGTATTATATTATTATGTAGTAATTAGTGGGGGATCAGTTTATTATTTCATAACAATATAAAACTGATCCCCCACTTTATGCCCAGTAGAAGATTTAATCATGTTTCCAATTATTATATTCAGTCAGTCAGTTAAGTGTCATACGTGATACACGCTTTGAGCAATCATGTCTCTATAGAGACATGACTGACTGGGTAGAAGATTATCCCGTAGTAGGTTGCCATTGATTTCTGCGGTAGACTGGTTGCCAGCCAAGGCCATAGAACCAAATCTGTCATTTTATTTGACTCATAGCTAGAGGGGGAGGGGATGTATTATATTATTGAGTAGTTATTAGTGGGGGATCAGTTTATTACTTCATACCAATATAAAACTGAATCCCCACTTTATGACCAATAAAAGCTTTAATCATGTTTCCAATTATTATATTCAGTCAGGCAGAAGATTATCCCGTAGTAGATTGCCATTGATTTCTGCGGTAGACTGGTTGCCAGCCAAGGCCATAGAACCAAATCTGTCATTTTATTTGACTCATAGCTAGAGGGGGAGGAGATATATTATATTATTGAGTAGTTATTAGTGGGGGATCAGTTTATTACTTCATACCAATATAAAACTGATCCCCCAATTTATGCCCAGTAGAAGCTTTAATCATGTTTCCAATTATTATATTCAGTCAGTCAGTTAAGTGGCATACGTGATACACGCTTGGGCGATCATGTCTCGAAAGAGACATGTCTGACTGGGCAGAGGATTATCTCGCAGCTATACAGTTCATACAGTTCTTTTATAGATTCTTTCCATTTTATTCCTTTTGTCTTGTGTATCATCTTTTCGATTCGGGACATTATTTGTATTACGCTACCTTCCCACATTTCTTAATACGCCCTGAAAATCACTTTCTCGCCAATGTTGAAAAATTTATTGTATTTTTTGTCATCCATCCTTATTCTGTTTTAAGTTTGGAACAAATTGTCGGAAACTGATTTTCTTTCGAGTATCAATCCTGCCGGTGACGTGCCTGACGGAATACTGGAATTTGGCATTATACGGTAAACTCTCACGAATTCTTATAATGCTTATCCATTCCCTTTTCATGACTTGCTTTTTTCAAAGATCTCCAGAAAGTACCCAGAAACCGTTCAGCTCATCCGTTTGACCTTGGGTGATGCGGCTGGGTAATAATATGTTCAGTCGAGAACATTTGACAAAATTCTTTTAATTCGTTATCAGCAAATTGGGTAACGTTATCCGGAATGGCATCCGGAATGCAGTAACTTGCAAACAGTTCATTTAAAAAATTCAGTCCCCGGAGAAGTTTTTTTTTTTTTTCTGGGTTTTTATTTATTTATTTATTGTGTGGCATTTACAAATTCCAGGTCACTTAGTAAAAATATCCACTATCACCAGATAATGTGGTCCGTTTATTAAACCTGAAAAAGCTATGTACAGTCTTGACCACGAAGTATCAGTTTGTATTTTCGTGGTTGGTGTTTTTTGCTGCCGAAACACAACTTCTCTAGGCTTCTACTACTTTTTTAGTGTCTTGGTCCATTTTGGTTCAGTATACAGAGCTTTTCATAAGAGATTCCATCCCTGAAACTCCAGGATGTCCTCTATAAATTTTTTTTTTTTTTTTTTTGTGCGTGTGTTTTTTTATAAACATATCAAGCAATGCTTGATATGTTTACTGCTTCTATAGTCTATAGAGGAGGGTATATGTTTGATTATACTTGGTGGGTGATTTGACTTTGGGTGGATGTATAATGGGTATTCGTTGGGTTTTATGTATGGTTGGTAATTATTATTTACTAAGTCAAGTGTTACATCGAGGAAGTTTATTACTTTTAAAATAAAGTTGAGTATTTCTTTTAGATTTAAACTTTTAAATACTCTGTGGATAAGTTTTCTTATTTTGTCTGTTTTAAAATGTGTAGAATTTTATACTAACATAAGACCATCATCTCTATATAACACTATGTCTTTTGTGTTTATGTCATGGTGTGCAGTAAGATTGTATAGTGCAAATAAGTCAATGAGATCGGAAGACTCAGCAGAGTCTAACGCACCCATTGTAATGTCAAATTGGTTAATAGAGTTAATTTTATTCATTGTTCTTGATTATGGATAAGAACAGATGTCTTAGCGGCCATTATTATATTATATTCATCCTTGGTTAAGTCCGAATATGTGGCAAATTCTTGTACCAAAGTGAAGAGGTCTTTGGATTCTGACGGGTAATAGTCAACTTTGTCAAATTGAACTAAAGAACAGTTCTTTTTTCCTTTATGTTGTTAAACCAAATTATGACATCAGTTGTGTTTGTCCACTGGAGTAATCCAAGGTTCCGTTTGATTTGTTTATTGATCCGTTCTAGGATCATTTTGCTGATTTTACCAATTTCAGGTCTAGTTGGGTTGATAATTCTCGTCGGCAAATTTGTCTGAAAATCTGGTTTGTGGTCCTTCAACTGACAGTTAAAATTATTTACCTACTTGAAGCATTATATGGCCCCACTAAAATATCTCATTCACATGAAATAATCCTCTCCAAAAGTTAATTAACAACCATGTTTAATCAATAAAATAAAAAAAACGAATATTATATTAATAAAATAAAATAAACCCATACAACACTAAAAAGTCACTCCAGTCCATCCACTCATAGAAGTAGTAAAATAAAGTGTCTACCCTTTTTTAAAAAACCTAACATCCCAATATAAGAATTAACTAGACAAAACTAAAAAGTGACCTGTCCAAAACTAAACTACCGCACCCCCCTCTCCTAGCCTAAAGCCCTATCTCTGTGGTTACAAACTGCCGACAGACCGGCTTAAACATACTAAATTCCCATCCCACACATCACTTACGTATCACATTGCCAAGAATGACTCGTTTCCACCATTTATTTTCATTTCTACTAACCACAGGACGAAGAGCACATGTGCTCTGAAACACGAGAATTTTTGTGTAGTGATACTATGCTTTTATAAACGATTTTAACAACTATTACAATATAAAGCTCTACTTTGTATTGAGCACTCTTTCTAAAAGTAAATGCTTTACAGTAGGCTTAAAATCTACGTGTTCTATCACTTTCTTACAATATATATATATATATATATATATATATATATATATATATATATATGAGCAAGCGGAAATGCATAAATATATGTCATATATAAGAATATGAGTCAAAAGCTACATAGAGGTACGTTTTAAAAGACTAACAAATTAACCAGATAGATAAATAGATTGATAGATATGGGAAGAAAGAAAAAACAAGAAAGAAAATGTATTCATGTATTACTGTTTATTTTAATGTAAATCAGAGAGGCATTACAACTTCATTGACCTCTTAAGATCTTAATCAGTTCATTATGAGCTGATATAATTCTATTTAAATTTATCTCTTTAAAAAAAAGTATTACATTATTTTAAATATTCAGACACTATTTTGAATTTTTAGATAGGTGTGGAGCAAGTGTTTAAAGAATTTATATTTTACAAACTTTTAGCAAATGATCTTCGATCACCCCCCCCACTCTGATGTAGACGTAAATCTGGTGTAGACGTAAATCTGGTGTAGACGTAAATCTGGTGTACTTGCTGTAAATATTTCATATACTACATAGCCCGTAAATAGCAATTAACCAGATCTTAGTGACCGAAGTCCCTTAATTCAAACATCGCCTCTCCAGTGCACTAAGAGGTAGAAGGTTATGTTTTACGCCCTCATATCTGTAGCAATGGCTAGCGTACCTGCATCATTTCGGGATTCTGCTAAGTACCATACGTGATAAAGACGCTTAGGCGATTGTGTCTTGAAAGAGACATGACTGACTGGGAAGAAGATTTTCCCGCAGTAGGTTGCCATTACTTTCTGCCAACCAAGGCTATAGAAACTAATCTGCCTTGCTATTTAGCCTATAGCTAGAGGAAGAAGAGATGGATTAATAGCTTTCCAAAAGGGTATTTGCACGTAAGTGAATGCAATGAATTTAACTGGAATTCGAACTCGGCTCTCCGATTTCGTGTTATGAGACAATAACATTAAAAGTACTCTGTGTGATCCATAGCGGTTGTGATGTAGAATCTTCGCCACTAACAAAAAAAAAAATGCCTTCCTTTTTCATATTATCAGAGAAGCAGTCAAATGCATTCCTTTCAATATTACAATGGCGTCTCCATCCAGAAAATTGCTGAGCAAACAGTTTAAACAGTTCAAGGCTGTGTTTAAACTAAAATTTTCACGTACGTGAAAACAACGACTCGATCAATTTATTCGGCAATACTTTCTCGGCCTCAAAACAAGAACAGCGGAAAAAGAAAACCCCAGACAAGTCGATCACACAAACACACAAATGAGTGCACACACGCTTCGGTGTGACATTCGGTCGATCATGTCGATCTGATTCGGATGTTTTTGGTTTCCATCCAGTTCCTATATTTCCTCCTCTCTCAACAAATAGATACATGTATCGATTTATATATATATATCATTATGCTATATATATATATATATATATATATATATATATATATATATATATATATATATCATAATGATAAGCCACGTATAACGTCTTAATATGTATAGGAAAAACTACTAAAAAGTTGTAAGTTAAAAATGTATTTTTTGACAGTATTTATTGATTTAAATTATTATATATATATATATATATATATATATATATATATATATATATATATATGATATTTCAGACTGGCCTCGACTTTTGATCAGAAACAAATGATTTTAAAATTTAAACTAGAAGCGTTCGTCGCGTGAGCGTTCGTCGCGTGATGTAGAAAGCAATAGAGTTTGTATATTTTTAAACGTAAATCTAACGCCAAAACAACCCTTATTCCCCCATAGCTGAACACTTCAATCAACCAGGACGCACATTAGAAAACTGCAAATGTTTACTGATAGATTCCGATTTTAGTTCCACATACTCAACGCAGAAAGAAAGAAAAATACTGGATTTTAAAATTAAATACATATAGGCTCGGGTTAGATAGGGACTTAGGTATTTTGAATCTTTATAAATATTTCAATAGTTAAACATTTTTTAGATACACTTAAAAAGATTTTCTTTAAAACAACATTTAAAAATATTATTACAGTTAGATTTACGTTTAAAAATATTCAAACTCTATTCCTTTCTACATCACGCTACGAAAGATCTCGCGACGGACGCTTCTAGTTTAAATTTTAAAATCATTTGTTTCTGATAAATGGCCGAGGCCGGTCTGAAATATCAAATATATATATATATATATATATATATATATATATATATATATATATATATAATAGAAATAAATAAATAAATACTGTCGAAATATACATTTTTAACTTACAATTTTTAGTAGTTTTTCATATATATATATATATATATATATATATATATATATAAACTTATTTATAAATGGAACTTTGTCTGTGTGTGTGTGTGTGTGTATGTGTGTGTGTATCCGTTACCTATAGACTCTGAAATTTCTTGAAAATTTACACAGTTGTACTATAAGCGTCTGCGAGTGTTCATAGCTAGGTTTTGTGTCGAGGTACCCCCGATAAATATTGAAAATCGATAATCAAAAAAATCGGGTTATAGAAGGAGTGGTCCGATTTTAATCAAATTTGATACACTCATAGACAAAGACATAAGAAACGATATTCATAAGTTTCAAGGTTGCAGTTCTTACAATAGTGCAGAAAATCGATAATATATATATAAAAGTTTTCATTACACCCGAGCAACGCCGGGCTATATATATATACAGGTAGGGAAGCTCAGCCGGTTGCCTTTTCGCCTTCGTCAGGCCATTTGTTTTTTTCTACATGCTAAATTTTCATGTACCTTCAAATATATGTTGCGCACTTACCTATAGAACTATTTACTGGTCTAATTTACTTTAAACATGAGCTATAACTGCCCAGTATATATATATATATATATATATATATATGATAAGTTATATTTTATATTTTATAAGCGTTTCACCCCGAGCAAGGCATGTCACTGCCACTACTGCGCAGGGGGCTACATAGAGTGGAGAAAGGATGATTAAATATAGGAAATGTCAGAGGGTGGGTGATAGGCGAGTAGGGATACCGAGAATGGTTAAATATAGGAAATGTCAGATGGTGGGTGATAGGCGGGTAAGGATACCGAGAATGAGGGTTGGGTAGATGAGATTGTTCTGAGAATAATTGGGAGTTAGGGTGATAGGAGGTGTCTATTGACCCTACATATAAACACCTGGAGATTGTAGCTGTCGGGAAAGCATACTTGTGGAAGGGAGTTCCACAGGCGGGAAGCGCGAGAAAAGAAGCTGTTGGAGTAGAAATTACGGTTACATCTTATCTGTTTGACTGTAAAAGGGTGGGACCTAGTTGCTAATCTAGTATGACTCGGTACATGCATCTATCTATACGTTGATAGTTATTGATTTAAGGTGACAAATTTTCTTGACATTAAACTTAGCAGCATTCTATCTCTACTCCGATATAGATAGGCGAAATGCATTAACTACTTCATCAAGTCTCCTTTCATATAATATTTTCACATTAAAATTTGAAGAGAGAGAGAGAGAGAGAGAGAGAGAGTGTGTGTGTGTGTGTGTGTGTGTGTGTGTGTGTTAATTTGTGACGATGCTTAGTGCCAGTGTTTTTTCAGTGTTTTACTGATGAAAAAGTTCACTTGTCAAACAGTTTTTTGTCCTAGAGTGCTCGTTGTCGAGATAAAAGCATTAACAAGATTTGTGTGAAGAATTTTGACACTTCACTGAGCAGATAAGTTATGACAAATTTCTCTGCAATAATCCTATATATATATACGTTTTTAATTATTATTTGTTTTTATATTTTTTACAATTATTTTCTTAATTCTTTTAATTTTTTATTTTTCAACCATTATTTTTTTTTTTTCGTTAAAAGAAACACCTACTCTAAGACTTCGCCACTAATGTAAACAGATGATTGACGTCCTTTTCGGCGTGGAATTAACAATACAGGACGCTAAAATATTTCTTCACTCTCGGATTTTTGTATCCAATTCCATTTTGGGTTTCAGTATTAATTAAATAAATTAAACACTTAATAAGTAAAAATTGTGGCAGAAGAAGAAGAAGAAGAAGAAGAAGAAGAAGAAGGAAGAGGTGGTGAAAAAAGGAGAAGAAAGAGGAGGCGAAGAAGAAGCCGAAGAAAGAGAAGGAAGAGGAGGCGTAGAAGAAGACGAAGAAAAAGAACAAGGAAGTGGCGGCGAAGAAAATGTAGAAGAAGATAAAGAAGAAGGAAGAAGAGGCGAAGAAGAAGAAGAAGAAGAAGAAGAAGAAGGAAGAGGAGGCGAAGAAGAAGTAGAAGATAAAGAAGAAGGAAGAATATATAAACTTATTTATAAATGGAACATTGTCTGTGTGTGTATGTGTGTGTATGTATGTATGTGTGTATGTGTGTGTGTGTGTGTGTCCGTTACCTATAGACTCCAAAATTGTGGCACACCCAATTTACAATTTATAACAACCTTAATTTAAGCAACGCTAATACCTAAAATAATAATTCAAATCGAAAAACGTTGAGTTCATAAAATGCAACTTATGCATGAATCTCCGAGTTGTGCTAATTAATTTTGGACAAATATACATTTATTAATATATATATATATATATATATATATATATATATATATATATATATAATCTAAGCAAGAGTCAACAGCTCGTCAGGGAAAGAGTCAATTTCCCTGACGAGCCATTAGGCAAAACCGTGGTAGGTTGTTGGCTCTTGCTTAGATTTTCTGTCTTTGTTTGCTCTACTTTCGTATTTAGCGCTTTAGTGTTAGGGTTTTCGTCTTGTGTTTTTTTCTTTCTTACGAGTGCTTGACTTTTTGTTCATGTACTTCGTTTGTTTCTTTTTTTGCTTCCCCTTCTTTTCCCTCCGAGTTCATTCTCGGTGGGTTGTACAAGGCGATTTAAATTATAGCTTGATTGATACTAGTTCTACTATTGCTATAGTTATTATTATTATGTCATTTTTCATCATATTTCGATTTCTGCTTTGGTCTCACTACCAACCAAGTCTGCGGGGAGACCTAAGGCAGGTAGTGGCGTGTTGTTATGGCTCCATTTCATGTTTTTCTATCTTCCCTATCATCCTTAGCATTACATAGATAAAGTTTTCCTTAGTGTGTGGGCTGTACTTAATGAGACAATTTTTTGTATATCTCTTAAGCTGGGGTTTCCATGGATTCTTTCAATGTGTTGTTTTGATCCATTTTTTATCATTCCAAGTGCACCTACTATCACTGGCACAACTCTTGTTTTCAATTTCCACATTTTTCCTATTTCAATTTCCAGGTCTTTATATTTTGACAGTTTTTCAAATTCCTTGATTGCTATGTTACAATCCGCTGGACAAGCCATATCAATTAATAGACAAGTTTTCTCCTTCTGGTTTTTAACAATAATGTCTGGCCTGTTTGCTTCAATTTTTCTGTCTGTGTAGATGGTGTAATCCCATAGAATGGTTACATCTATTTCTGTAACCGGTGCTGGGTGATGTTCATACCAGTGTTTGTTTACAGCTTTTCCATATTGCCCAATGTAAATATTGCCCAACTCTATCGTGGCGATTTTTATATTCATTTGGGGCAAGCACAGAACAGCCTGAGATTAGGTGGTCTATTGTTTCTTGGTGTTTATCACAAAACCTGCATTTTGGATCCATATTATTATGCATAATATTTGCCTGAAAGTTTCTAGTGAAAAGACTTTGGTCTTGTGCTGCAAGAATAAAGCCTTCAGTTTCAGACTTTAATCCAGATGCACGTAACCATCGATGAGTATTAACTTTGTCAACATTGGGTTTATTGGCACGTTCTGGATATTGGCCATGCAGAGGTTTGTCTTGCCAGCGCCGTTTCATCTGTTCAAGAGCTTTATCTTTGGCTTTCATTTTCATATTTTTTGCCGCAATAGTTGGTTCTTGGCTTCTGTTTTGCTTTTCTACAGAATCTACTAACTGTAAATCTTGTTTGTATTTACTGCCTTCTTTTATTATTGAATATTTTTTCTTTCTTTCTTCATGTTGCCTTACTAATTGTATTATCCAATCCTTTGTTGTTTCTATGTATGTTAGTAAGCCAATAGTTGTTGTCTTGTATGACAATTCCAGCTAAATAAGACCTCTTCCACCTTCTTTACGGGGTATGTATAGACGGTCTACATCAGCCTTTGGATGATGCATCTTATGCTTAGAAAGAAGCTTTCTTGTTTTAGAATCCATTCGCCTTATGTCGTTTAGAGTTCAGTTTAAGATGTTAAAGCTATATTGGACAACTGGGATTGCAAGGCTATTAATGGCCATAACTCTGTTCTGTGAATTTAATTCAGTTTTTAATATCATTCGTAGCCTCCTATAGTACTCTTTACGCACTATTTCTTTCATTTTTTTATGGTGAATGTTTTCGCTCTCATTTACACCTAGGTATTTATAAGCTTCTTCTGGTTTCAATTCTTTTCTTGCTACAGCAGGGTCTAAGCTAATTGAGGATGTTTCTTGTATTGATCCACGTAAAACTGTAGCTTTAGAACATTTATTCAAATTAAATTTCATTCCAATGTCTTCGCTGAAGCATTTTACAGTTTGCAGAAGACCTTCCAGCTCATTATCATTCTTAGCATATAACTTTAAGTCATCCATGTAAAATAGATGGCTTATTTTCTTTTGGCCTATTTTATAACCACATTCTGTCTTATTAAGTTGACTGGTTAGTGCTATTAATGATATGCAGAATAGTAAGGGAGATAAAGAATCACCTTGAAATATACCTCTTTTGATGTTTATTTCATCAGACTTATAGGTTTCATTTATATGATTGAGGTAAAGGGTTGTTTTCCATATAGACATGTACTGTTTGATGAAATTGATGATGACGGGCGATATCTTGTATATATTTAAAGTCTTTAAAATCCAGGAATGTGGCACACTATCGAATGCCTTTCGATAATCTATCCAGGCAGTACTAAGATTTTTCTTTGTACTGTAGCAGTTTTCCATGATCATTTTGTTAATTAGCAATTGGTCTTTACATCCATAACAGCCACGGTTGCACCCTTTTTGTTCAAGCGGTATCATGTCATTTCTTTCTAAGAATAAATATGTCTGTTTTGTTAAAATAGATGTTAATAGTTTATATGTTGTCGGAAGACATGTAATTGGTCTGTAGTTTTTCGGGTTGTTTGTGTCACCATTCTTGGGTAGAAGAAATGTAATTCCTTTGGTCATCCATGCAGGAATTTTAGTGGGATCGTCAACCATTTCTTGAAGTTCTTTGGCTAGTTTTTTTATGTGCTGTATTTAAATAATGTAGCCAAAAGTTAGGAATTTTATCTATACCTGGGAATTTCCAATTGTGTGCTTTTTTTAGTGCAAATTTAACATCATTTTCTGTAATTCCAGACCATGTCTGTTCTGGTTTATTTTTCATTCGTTCTATCTCTTGCGTAATCCAATGTACTTCCTTGCTATGTTCTTTAGGGCAAGCCCATATCTTTTCCCAGAACTGTGTGACTTCTTCCATTCTGGGGGGGGGGACTGTCACTTCATTTCTATTTTTACCTATTTCCCTGTAAAATCTCTTTGTATCAGTTTGAAAAATCTTGTTTTGTCTGTAAAATCTTGCTCTTTTCTCATAGCGTCTTATTCTTTGAGCCTTCAGTTGGATTTTTTCTTTATTTGATAAGACTTCATTTTCATTTCTAATATTATATTTTCTTTCGGCTCTTCTGCTTTTCCTAGTTCTTACAATTATTCCTCTACTCAGTTCATCCAGTACTGATAGTTCACTTCTAAGTTGTTCGATTTCTTTTTCTATTTTTCTTTTCCAAGATGGAACTTCATGTCTGCGAGACTGCCTTGTTTTTATTTTGATATTCAATTTTTTTGTTGCTGCTATTGCTGATGCATATATTGCTTCGTTGAGATTTGTATGAGTGTCTTCATCCAATATTAATTTCAGTGCTGCATTGTAGAGTTTAATAGTTCGGAGGTTATGTTTTGTTGGTTGTAATTTTGGGAGCTGTTCTCGTTCCTCCCTTATTATTGTGATTATTATTATTATTATTATTATAATTATTATTATTATTATTATTATTATTATTATTATTATTATTATCAGTGAAATAACTCGTTAAAAATGGGAAATATTTAAAAGTTCTGCAATATAATTGTATTAAATACTTTTTAATAAAAATGTGCACTGGTCTAACACTATTATGACCAAAAACTAAGTATTAAACAATATATATATATTGTCTAATATATATATATATATATATATATATATATATATATACATTGTCTAATACTAAGTATTAAACAATATATATATATATATATATATATATATATATATATATATATATTGTCTAATACTTAGTTTTTGGTCATAATAGTGTTAGACCAGTGCCCATTTGTATTAAAATGTATTCAATACAATTATATTGTAGAACTTTTAAATATTTCCCATTTTTAACGAGTTATTGCACTACCTAGGTTTCTATCACTGGTGGTGTCTTCAGGCGATTTTTAATAAGTTAATGTTATTAAAAATTGTCTGAAGACACCACTCGTGGTAGAAACCTAGGTAGTGAAATAACTCGTTTAAAAATGGAATATATATATTGATTGAGCACTCTGGAAGAATGGTAGACTTTGAAAAACAGTACCTACTCTGACATTTACGCATCGTTCATTCAGTAATGAATTAGAGCACTCTCAGCTATTGGGTGTATATAATGATAATATACACGCTAAAAAGTCTGCCTTCTTCTACCGACCGCCCGTAGCTCAGAGGTAGAATCGCCGACTGACTCCAATTCGGTCCGGTTTCAATCCTGGGAAAAAAGCAATCGACTGTCTAACCGTACTGATGAGCTGTGATACAGCAAAAAAGATCTGCCTGCGGATAACTATATATATATATATATATATATATATATATATATATATATATATTCCTCTTCAGTAATGATATTGAGTTCTCCGGGTGGCTGGCATATATATACACAGCACATGCACTAAGAGCTGAGAGAGGAAGAAATTTTAGCGCTGATAGCTTAGGTAATAGGCACTCTGACTGACACCAAATTGATCAAGTTTCGATCCTGGCTAGAAGCAAGTGAATGGCAAGCCACACTGATGTATGTGAATGACTAATATATACTAGCAGTATAACCCGGCGTTGCTCGGGTGTAATGAAAGCTTTAAAACTTATCCATGTTGCTGGAGCTCAGACTCTTTGGGCGTTGACTCGAAAAACTAAAAAGCAATAGTTGTTTCCAGTTAAAGCAAAACCGTAGACTGAAGAAAAATGAATGGATGTAAGTCAAATTTTGATTTCCTGGTATCGATATCAAATAAGTTTTTTTCGTCGTAAAATGAATTTTGAAGGCTAAATAAGTCCTCTGAGTAAATGGTATCATGACTGATACTAAGAACTACAATTATACGTACATAGAGCCAAACCCGAAGCAAAAACTAAAATAAAATGACTGAAAAAAATACAGACATACAGGCAGATAAACAGACACACACACAAACATCTTGCCTTTTATATATATGCATTATCGATTTTCTGCCCTATTATAAGAACTGCAACCTTGAAACTTCTGAATATCGTTTCTTATGTCTTTGTGTATGAGTGTATGAAATTTGATTAAAATCGGGCCACTCCTTCTATAACCCGATTTTTTCGATTATCGATTTTCGATATTTATTGGTGGTACCTCGACACAAAACCTAGCTAAGAACACTCGCAGACGCTTATAGTACAACTGTGTAAATTTTCAAGAAAATCGGTTCAGCCATTTTGGAGTCTATAGGTAACGGACACACACACACACACACACACACACACACCGACAAAGTTCCATTTATAAATAAGTTTAGATATATATAATATTTTCCATTTGTAAAAGAGTTATTACACCTTGAATATTTTCCATTTGTAAACGAGTTATATTCAAAAGTTCTACAATATAATTGTATTGAACATGTTTTAATACAAACGTGCACTGGTCTAATCTTATGACCAGAAACTAAGTAATTAAACAGTCAATATATTTATATATATATATATATTTTGATTGTTCAATTACTTAGTTTCTGGTCATTAGATTAGACCAGTACACATTATATATATGACAAATTACTAAATAAATTGTAAGAACTAATCTCAAAGTGAAGAAATTTAGTTTCGTTCCTTTTCTTAAATTAAATTAAAAAATAAATTTAAAAAATAAAGTATTACTTCGTACGAATTCCATTTCGTTTCGTTTTAGTTAATTTCATTCTTCTGAAATAAACTCGTTTTCCAGCGAACGATGTCGAGGTAAATATACTGAAAAATATTTCTTATATATTTCCCATCAAGCTTTATATGGATCTACATAAATCGTTTTATTGATGACGTATGCATGAAAGGGTTTTTTTTTCTGCATGTCATGCGTTCTACAATTTATCCTTCTAGTGTCGTAATTTGATCGTCCTATTGTCAAGATGAGCGTTCTGTCTGTTAGAAAGCTGTTTGCTTATTGCTTCGTTTTTACCCAGAGAATTTACTATTTTATTTGCGTTAATTCTTTCGTCTTTTTTCCCTGCACTCAAACGGTCCCTTCACGTCTTCTCGTTCACACAATATATCGAATTAGAAGGCATGATTTTAACTTAGTTAAGTTTTGTTATTGCCATTTAATTGGCCATATTAACCTGTTAAACGAGTTAAATTTTATAGGATCGAGAAAAAAATAAACTCAAATTTGACGACGTTTTAAATCTTGCTTTTTTTTTCTTATTTTCAAACTCTGCGTAATTTCGGGTTACTTTTAGTAATGTAAAATTTACCTTTCTTTTTATTCTTCTACTTACCCTTTTTATCATAAAATGTTCTAATATATTCTCTCTACGTTCTTTTTCTCCGCTTTCGCTAATTACACCAATCGATCTTGGCCACCAGGAAGAGGGTCCATTATTTGCTCCAGCTGGTTTGCAGTCGTGAGCATCTTCTCTTTACTTGACTCTCTCATTCAATATCTTTAAAAACTGCGCAAATTCATGTCTCAAATCGACAAAATTGAGTACAATGAGTGCTAAGGGAGGGTTCATCTGTGATTGTTCTCAGTGATAACCAATCTATCAAGCTCACCATAAATAGACGAGGAGTAGGCGAAAAAGAAAACGAAGAAGAAGAAGAAGAAGAAGAAGGAAGAGGAGGCGAAGAAGAAGAAGAAGAGGAGGCAGGAAGAAGAGGAGGCGAAGAAGAAGAAGGAAGAGGAGGCGAAGAAGAAGGAAGAGAAGGCGAAGAAGAAGAAATGAAGAAGAAAGAGGAGGTAAAGAAGAAGAAGAAGGAAAAGGAAAAGATGAAGAAGAAGAAAAAGAAGACAAGGAAGGAAAAGGAGGCGAAAAAGAAGAAGGAAGCGAAGGCGAAGAAGAAGAAGAAAAAGAAGAAGAAAGAGGAGGCGAAGAAGAAGAAGAAGAAGGAAGAGGCGAAGAAGAAGAAGACGAAGAAGGAAGAAGAAGAAGAAGAAGAAGAAGAAGAAGAACGAAGAAGGAAGAGGAGGCGAAGAAGAAGAAGGAAGAAGAAGGCGAAGAAGAAGAAGAAGAAGAAGAAGAAGAAGAAGAAGAAGAAGAAGAAGAAGAAGAAGAACGAGGAGGCGAAGAAGAAGAAGAAGAAGAAGAAGGAAGGAAGGAGGAGGCGAAGAAGAAGAAGGAAGAAGAAGGCGAAGAAGAAGAAGAAGAAAAAGAAGAAGAAAGAAGAAGAACGAGGAGGCGAAGAAGAAGAAGAAGAAGGAAGAGGAGGCGAAGAAGAAGGAAGAGAAGGCGAAGAAGAGGAAGAAGAAAAAGAAGAAGAAAAAGAAGAACGAGGAGAAGAAGAAGAAGAAGAAGAAGGAAGAGAGTAGGCGAAGAAGAAGAAGGAAGAGAAGGCGAAGAAGAAGAAGAAAAAGAAGAAGAACGAGGAGGCGAAGAAGAAGAAGAAAAAGAAGAAGAAAGGAGGAGGCGAAGAAGAAGAAGATGAAGAAGAAGGAAGAGGCGAAGAAGAAGAAGACGAAGAAGCAAGAGGAGGCGAAGAAGAAGAAGGAAGAGAAGGCGAAGAAGAAGAAGAAGAAGAAGAAGAAGAAGAAGAAAAGAAGAAGATAAAGAAGAAGAACGAGGAGGAGAAGAAGAAGAAGAAGAAAAAGAAGAAAAAGAAGAAGAACGAGGAGGCGAAGAAGAAGAAGAAAAAGAAGAAGAAGAAAGAGGAGGCGAAGAAGAAGAAGATGAAGAAGAAGGAAGAGGCGAAGAAGAAGAAGACGAAGAAGCAAGAGGAGGCGAAGAAGAAGAAGGAAGAAGAAGGCGAAGAAGAAGAAGGAAGAGAAGGCGAAGAAGAAGAAGAAGAAGAAGAAGAAAAAGAAGAAGATAAAGAAGAAGAACGAGGAGGAGAAGAAGAAGAAGAAGAAGAAGAAGAAGAAGAAGAAGAAGAAGAAGGAAGAAGTAGGCGAAGAAGGAGGAGGAGGAGAGGGAAGAAAAGAAAAGAAAGGAAGAGGATCCTATCGTAAAGACCTCTAATAATAATTATTTCGTCCCAAACAAGGCAGAAAAGCCACTAGTGCGCAGGGATATACAGTGAGAGAATAAAATGAGGTACAGGGGATGCCGAAGAAAAGATAAGTGATGGATAGGAATCAAGTAGATAATAATGGCAATTGACGTTGCATTTAAACTTTTAGAGATTGTATCTGTCAGGGGGTCGTGCGTTGTGGTTCAGTGGATATCGACGACTAATCGGAAAGCCGCGTTCGAATTCCATTCGAATTCCTGGCATTCACTTACGCGCAAATACCCTTGGAAAAGGTATTAATCCGTCTCTTCCGTCTAGTTATGGGCTAAATAACAGGACAGATTTGGTTCTATAGCCTTGGCTGGCAACCAGTCCACCGCAGAATGCAATGGCTACCTACTGCGGGATAATCTTCTACCTGGTCAATCATGACTAATTCGAGACATGATCGCGCAAGCGTGTATCTTAACTGACTGATCTATCAAGGAAGAAGCAAATGGAAGTGTGTTCCACAAAAGGGAAGTGCGAGAAAAGAAAATATTAGAGTAGAAGAGTCGGTTAAATTTAACTAGATTGACAGTAAAAGGGCGGAAACTTGCAGAGCAGTTGCTATGAAAACACCTGGAGAAAAGAAAGAGAAAAGCCACATCACGTCGGTGAGAATGTAACTTCTAAGAAAAAGAAGAAGGAAGAGAAGGCATAAAAAAAGAAGAAGAAAACAAAGAAGTACAGGAAGAAGAAGAAGGAAGAAGAGGCGTAGAAAAAGAAAAAGAAGAAGAAGGAAGAGTAAGCGAAGAAGAAAAAAGCAAGAAGGAAGAAGGGGTGAAGAAAGAAGGAGAAGAAAGAGGAGGTGAAGAAGAAGACGAAGAAAAAGAAAGACCAGGAGTCAAAGAAGAAGACGAAGAATAAGAAAGAAGAGGAGTCGAAGAAGAAGAAGAAGAGGGAAGAGGAGGCGAAGAAGAAGTAGAAGAAGATAAAGAAGGAAGAAGAGACGAAGAAGAAGAAGAAAGAAGAGGGGTGAAGAAAAAAGGAGAAGAAAGAGAAGGCGAAGAAGAAGACAAAGAAAAAGAAGAAGGAAGAGGAGCGAAGAAGAAGACGAAGAAGAAGAACAAGGAAGAGGAGTAGAAGAAGAAGTAGAAGAAGATAAAGAAGAAGGAAGAAAAGGCGAAAAAAAAGAAGATGGAGGATGAGGCGAAGAAGAAGAAGAAAGAGGAGGCGAAGAAGAAGAAGAAGAAGAAAGAGGAGGCGAAGAAGAAGAAGAAGAAAGAAGAGGAGGAGAAGAAGAAGTAGAAGAAGATAAAGAAGAAGGAAGAAGAGGCGAAGAAGAAGGAGTAGAAGGAAGAGGAGGCAAAGAAGAAGACGAAGAAAAAGAAAGACGAGTAGTCAAAGAAGAAGACGAAGAAGAAGAAGGAAAAAGAGGCGAAGAAGAAGAAAAAAAGAATAAGAAGGAAGAGGAGGCAAAGAAGAAGACGAAGAAAAAGAGAGACGATGAGTCAAAGAAGATGACGAAGAAGAAGGAAAAGGAGTCGAAGAAGAAGTAGAAGGAAGAGGAGGCGAAGAAGAAGAAGAAGACGAAGGAAGAAGAGGGGAAGAAGAAGTAGAAGAAGATAAAGAAGGAAGAGGAGGCGAAGAAGAAGAAGAAGAAGTAGGAAGCGCAGGCGAAGAATAAGAAGGAAGAGGGGGTGAAGAAAAATGGAGTAGAAAGAGGAGGCGAAGAAGAAGCCGAAAAAAAAGAAGACGGAAGAGAAGGCGTAGAAGAAGACGAAGAAAAAGAAAAAGGAAGAGGAGGCGAAGAAGAAGAAGAAGGAAGAACAAGCGAAAAAGAAAAAGAAGAAGAAGGAAGAGGAGACGAAGAAGAAGAAGAAGAAGCAAGAAGATTCGAAGAAGAAGAAGAAAGAAGATGGGGTGAAAAAAAGAAAAAGAAAGAGGAGGTGAAGAAGAAGCGGAAGAAAAAGAAGAAGGAAGAGGAAGCGTAGAAGAAGACGAAGAAAAAGAACAAGGAAGAGGAGAAGTAGAAGTAGATAAAGAAGAAGGAAGAAGAGGCGAACAAGAAGAAGAAGGAAGAGGAGGCGAAGAAGAAGAAGAAGAAGAAGGAAGAGGAGGCGAAGAAGAAATAGAAGATAAAGAAGAAGGAAGAAGAGGCGAAGAAGAAGAAGAAGAAGAAGGAAGAGTAGGCGAATAATAATAATAATAATAATAATAATAATAATAAGAAGAAGAAGAAGAAGAAGAAGAAGAAGGAAGAGGAGGCGAAGGAGAAGTAGAAGAATATCAAGAAAGAAGTGAAGGTGAAGATGAAGCAGAAGGAAGAGGAGGCGAATAAGAAGAAGAGGAACCGGCGAAGAAGAAGAAGAAGAGAGAAGAGGTGATGAAAAAGTAGAAGAATAAGGGGGCGATAGAGAAGAAGATGAAGAAAAAGAAGAAGAAGCATTAGAAGAAGAAGAAGAAAAAGTAGAAGGAACAAGAAGAAAAAGAAGAAGAAAAGGAGGCGGAAAGGATAAAAAGAAGAAGAATCAAGAGGGAAGAAGAAGAAAAAGAAGAAGAAGAAGAAGAAAGAAGAAGAGGCGTAGAAAAAGAAGAAGAAGAAGAAGAAGGAAAAAGAAGGCATAGAAGAAGAAGAAGAAGAAGAAAAAAGGCATAGAAGAAGAAGAAGAAAAAGAAGAAGAAGAAGAAAGAGGAGGCGAAGAAGAAGAAAAAGAAGAGACTGAAGGAAGAGGAAGTGAAGAAGAAGAAGAAGAAGAAGAAGAGGAAGAGGAGGTAAAGGAGAAGAAAAGTGGAGGTGAAGAAGAAGAAGAGAAAGAAGAAGAGGAGGCGAAGAAGAAGAAGGAAGAGGGGAGGAAAAGAAAAGAAAGGAAGAGGAGTACGTGGAGTAGGAGAAGAATGATTTTACCACTCGAGGTAGAGCGTTACATTAAGATAACGGCCAGCCCTAGTTTTGAACAGGTTATGAATTTAGTGATCGGGGAAGCATCCTTTTGGGGGTTGGTTTCATAAAGTAGTGACCCACGTGAGGAACCTACTCGAGTGGAACTTACTTCTCACCCATAGATTACGGATAGAACGTGGATGATTTGCGACAACGTAAGTGGCATTGAGGGTCCAAGCCGTGAATGTCAGAACCTCCAGTAGTTCATCCGAACACTTTTCATGGAAATAGCGAGAGAACAACCAGAGCGTTGCCACATTCCGCCTCTGATAGATTGATTTGGTTTGTTTTGTTTTACGGTATATCAACCTCTATGGGTCATTTAATGCCGACGAGATTTTTACAATAGATTTGTATGAATAGAATATACTCTCTTTGTAAACTGGGTTTCCTTGAGAGTCAAATGTATTGTTGGTAATATTATTTTTTTACTTCACGTATTTTTATTGTTGACATTTTTCCTTCAAAAACGTTTTGTTGGTAATATTTTTCATTGCAAAAAGTTTTGTTGGTAAATACTTTCATAGCATTTTGAACTCAGTTTGAGGGTTAACTATTTACCTATAGCTGGGACCCTAACAGGTGCTACAACTCCGGACCTGGGAACAACAGAAATTAAAAGGTGGTTCCATGCTTCTCACAACCTCCAATCAGAGGCCTTGCTGCCGGATGAAGTTTACGGTAATACCCAGAAACCCTGTGATAGAAAGTTTAGAGAATGGAAAATAATTTCTCACCCACAAGAACTCGGAGTCGCTTTTGAAATCTATCAAGACTAGAAAGTGAGAATTGAGCAGCGTTCACCGAAATATGACAACCGTACGCTATGTTAGGCTTGATCTGGTTCTGTAAGAAAATATTTATGTGCTTTATAAAGCATAGAATGAGGGGTTTAATAGTAAAAAAAATCTTTGTCAATAATGACATTGCAAACAATATAGAAAATGTTGGCGTTATGTTATGTTGTGTAATAATTACATTACAAAAATGTCGAAAGATAATCCAACTATCTGTACCAACTTCGAAAAGTTCAGATAAGCAAATAGAAGTGTATTACGACATTAATAATATTATAGGCGGGGAGACTAAACTATCGCCCGGTTCAAACTCCACCCACGTCTATTGAATAGGTGTAGAGGCTCATCCCTTGTTCCCTGTTTAGGATGTGGTTTCCGGCTTTCTCTTTTCCAAACTTTTCACTTTTCTTTTTTTTCTTTTTTTTCAATTGGAGTAGATAGTCGAAACTATCGCCAGGTTCACACTCCACCTACGACTATTGAACAGGTGTAGAGGCTCATTCCTTGTTCCCTGTTTAGGATGTGGTTTCCGGCTTTCTCTTTTCCAATCTTTTCACTTTTCTTTTTTTTTTTTTCAATTGGAGTAGATAGACTAAACTATCGCCCGGTTCACACTCCACCTACGTCTATTGAACAGGTGTAGAGGCTCATCCCTTGTTCCCTGTTTAGGATGTGGTTTCCGGCTTTCTCTTTTCCAATCTTTTCACTTTTCTTTTTTTTTTTTTTCAATTGGAGTAGATAGACTAAACTATCGCCCGGTTCATACTCCACCCACGTCTATCGAACAGGTGTAGAGGCTCATCCCTTGTCCCCTGGTTAGGATGTGGTTTCTGGCTTTCTCTTTTTCAATCTTTTCACTCTTACGTAGCCCGCTGCACATCAGTGGCGTTTCCGCCTTGCTCAGGGTGATATGATTTTAAAAAAATATATATAAATTAGAATTTAGTTGAGCGACTTCATTGAAAAGTAAGGAGAAAAAAGGGTTAGAATCTAATGTGGGAAAATTGGGAATAAGAAAAATGAAAGATACTTTCTAGAGAAACATAAAATGTGACTCATGAAAACATTTTTTAAAAGCAAACCAACTGTGAATTTTTGCCGAAAAAACAAAAACAAAAACAAAAAAAAAACAGCATAGAATAATAAAAATAAGTTCCTAGATTTAATAAAAACAAAGTTTTGTCGGAAAATGTTAGATTGTTAGAGAAAGAGCCAAAGTATTTATATCAGTTTATAATATTTTTAATAATTTCTAGCACGTTCGAAATTTTGGTTAAACTTTTTTTTAATGTCAGCGGTCGACGCATATTTTACGAATGGTGTCTTTACGCATTTTTTTCTGGTGAAAAACATTGATTTGGAAATTCCTGCAAAAATTAAATAATTGCCAGATTTTAATGAAACTTTCAGAACTTATTCACAAATAAATTCAACTATTTTCTAAATTTTCTTTTTAGAAAATCTCAGGAAAAATATTTCCTTCTGCATATATTAATCCCCACTCTCTTACTTAATTTCTGGAAGTTTCTAGAAATTAAAATTTCACTATAAATATTTTTTTTCATCCAAAAATATTTTAGTTAAAAGCAGAACGCCTTGAAAAATGTAAACCTTTTTTTCAAACTACTAATCATTTCTCAAAAATCCGCACTGAATCGTAAAATAAAAAATGCAATAAATCGTAAAATAAAAAATGCAATAAAACTATGACACTATTTAATTGGATAAGCGTTTAATTGCATATATAAATAAGATATATTAAGCACCCAATTGTCTTAAGAAAAACATTTTTTTCAATGAATTATAAATTTTACAAGAATTGTTTTCATTTTTTAAGTAATGATAATATTTTCTAATATATAAGTCTTTTAAAATTATTCATTATTTTCATCCGGTTTGTTGATATTCCTATTAAGTGAAAACTATATTTACTAATCAAAAATTGAAAAGCCATCCGTCCGTGCATGGAATACAGCTGCATTTATGGTTAGGTGCCCCTGCCGTTCTCCTCAGTGTTCTTGACAGGATCCAAAGGAGAGTCTGTAATGTGATAGGTACTGATCTGGGGGCTCGACTGCAGCCACTTCCCCATCGTCGAAATGTGGCCTCCCTTTGTCTGTTCTATAAATACTTTCATGGCTTCTGCTCAGACGAACTTAAGTCACTGATGCCTCCTCAACAGGTGTTTACTCGTGCAACCAGACTGGCAACTGGGTCCCACCCATTCACAGTCAGGTTAGCCAAATGCAGACGACAATTCTACTCCCGCAGCTTCTTCTCTCGCACTTCCCATCTGTGGAACTCGCTCCCGTATTCTTGCTTTCCTGACGGCTACAACCTCCAGAAATTTAAATGCAAAGTCAATACTCATCTACTAACCACTGGACTCTAGCTCTCTCCCCACCCCCGTATAACCTTCCCTTTCTCTCCACCTATGTATCTGTCATCGCACCTGCTTTCTCAGCTTTCTATTGTTCCTTTCTAACTAGTTTGTACTCCTCACTCTTTTCTAATTAATCTTTTTACATTTATGTAGCCCCCTGCACATCAAATGATTAAAAAAAAAAAGAAGTCATTTTGCACCAAGATTTGTAAGATAATTTCAATTTTCTTTTTTTCTTTTTTCTTTTTTTTTTTTTGTATAAATATTCGATTTTTGTAAGTATGGTAGTTCGTAAATAGTATTCTTAAAACCAATAAAGTCAAGCGTTCATTTAGAATTCGTGAATTTATGTCAATTCTTCTCCACCATATTAAACCTCTCAACACTTTAGTCTGTAAATAAATCAATCAACACGGCAGAATAACAACGCCTCGTAATTAAAAAATGGTTGTATACTAAGTATTGTGGTATTAGTAAACAATATTTGTTTCAAATCGGATTAATGTAACTTTAAATTTTCTAATTTTCTTCAAATACCGCGTTACAAATATATTTTTTGCACGATTTTTAAACCAAGAATTAACTTTTGTTTGCAAATGTGTCAAAATGGCGAATCTTAAATGATTTTTCTGTGCGCAAACAAAAAAATTATTCCAATTGATATAATTTATTTTTTCAAAGGTTATTTTACTTACTGGAAATAATAAATTTAGTCGTTTAGCGTTCAAGTAAAGCTAAAAAGAAAGCTTCAAGTTTTCTTTTTTATTTAAAAATAATCCTTTTAAATCTCAGACATCAACAATTATTGGAGGAACCTACCGTAAATGAAATTTTAAAAAACTAATCCGGAAATAGAAATAGAAAAGGGAGATAACTCAAAAGGCAATACTAGAAATGATGAAAAAAGAAGAAATATGCTAGTAAATACTAAGAGGAAATAAAATTAATAATTAAACTAAGCGATGAAATATCAGACACGAAAAAATATTAACTTTCAAAGGTCAGAAGAGGCTCACAGATAGTGAAAAGGCTTGAAATACGGGCGATTATTTACGTAAAAGATAGAAATCAAACATTACCAACTGTAAGGAGAACATTATAACTAAGAAATCCGGTTCACACTCCACCCACGTCTATTGAACAGGTTAAGAGGCTCATTCCTTGTTCCCTGTTTAGGATGTGGTTTCCGGCTTTCTCTTTTCCAATCTTTTCACTATTACGTAGCCCCTTGCACTTCAGTGGCACTACCGCCTTGCTTGGAGTGATACGATTAAAAAAAAGAAGTAATCAATCAGTTAAGTGCCATAAGTGAAACGCGCTTGGGCGATCATGTCTCGAAAGAGACATGACTGACTGGGCAGAAGATTATCCCGCAGTAGGTTGCCATTGCTTTCTGCGGTAGACTGGTTGCCAGCCAAGGCTATAGAACCCAATCTGTCCTGTTATTTAACCCATAACTGGAAGGAAGAGACGGATTAATACCTTTCCCAAGGGTATTTGCGCGTAAGTGAATGCAATGAATTCAACTGGAATTCGAACTCGGCTCTAACGATTTCTTGTTCCGAGCCGATATCCACTGGACCACCATGCACATCCCCCACTAAGTTATATGAGAACTTATACACCTTGAAAAAATATCAACAAAAGTCATTCTGGCAGATGCGAATGTTATTCCAGCCTCCTCTTAATACAAGACTCGGGAAACACTTAAGAATTTTACAGGATGTGACAGGTGCGGAATATTAAAACCAAGCAGGTACAAAAATTGAAATACCTGGGAAGTGTTCTAACAGAAGACGGAAAGTGCGACACAGAGATCCGAAGGCGAATAGGCAAGGCGAAGGACGCGTTCCAGAAGCTGAGTAGAGTATTAAAATGAGTTTGAGTTTTGTTTAATGGCATATCAAGCTCTGTAGGTTATTTAATGCCAAAATGGTAGGGTCTTAACGTAATTTTTAATGTTTGGTTATAGTGAGAAGGTTGATTTAGATGAAAAAAAAATTTTTTTAGAAAACCGAAAATGTCTTCTAGTTTTGCATTCGAAACTGTATTGCTGGTAATAATCTTTTCTTTCAAAAATGTATTATGGTAACAATTGGAGTAGATAGATCTATCAATCGGAGTAGATAGATCTATCTATCGCCCGGTTCACACTCCACCCACGTCTATTGAACAGGTTAAAAGGCTCATCCCTTGTTCCCTGTTTAGGATGTGGTTTCCGGCTTTCTCTTTTCCAATCTTCTCACTATTACGTAGCCCCTTACACATCAGTGGCGTTACCGCCTTGCTCGTGGTGATACGATTTTTAAAAAATTGTATATTTTTCTATAAAAGTCTATTTTTATACTTTCGTAGTGGTTTGACCCCAGTTTAAAGGTTAACTATTTGCCCATAGCTGGGACCCTAATAGATTCTACCACTTCAGGTCAAGGTTGACCTGGGAACAACAACAAGAGGTGGTTCCATGCTCCTCACAACCTTCTAATCAGAGGCCTTGCTGCAGGATGCAGTTTACCGTCATATTCAGGATGAAAAGTATTAAGAGACAGGAAAAGTACTGGATTGCTATGTGATGTCGGTTCTTCAATATTTCAGTGAATGCTGGACAATATCATCGAAGATGAAGGAAAAACTTGAAGCATCTGAAATGTGGTTCTACAGAAGGATGCTGCAAATCTCATGGATCAAGCATGTGAGCAATGATGAGGTTTTGGAAAGGATGGAAATGATAAAGGAAATTAATATTGAGCATCTGAAAGAGACAGCTAAATTCCTGGGACATGCAATGAGGAAAGAGGGCTTGGAGAACCTGATACTAACAGGCCAGATAGAGGGAAGAAGAGACAGGGGAAAGCAACGGATAACATATTTAAAGGGACTGATCAGATGGATGACAGAACGGGGGTTGTGTGGTGTAACAGGAGAAAGCGTGCGAAGAGCCACCAGTGATAGGGAGACGTGGAAGGGCATGATTGCCTACGCCCAAAAAGAACAAGGCACATAAAAGAAGAATAAGAAGAAGAATTGACACAGAACACAGAGAGATGAGATAGAAATAATAGAGTATAAAAAAGAATAAGATCAAATGAGAAGTAAAAGATAGTCAATGATGGAGGCGAGAGATAGAAAAAGAGGAGGTGGTGTAAGGGGTAAAATAAGGAAAGAGAATGTGAAAGATAGAACGATAGAAATAGAGAGAAATGAAACGGGTGGCAAAAAAGAAAGAAAAAAGCATAGAAAGAAAGAAAGAAAGAAAGAAGAAGAAGAAGAAGAAAAGTAGATAATGTGTAACAATAGAATTGAAAAGGTGAAGATTGTAGTGTTCAGGGAAGCATCGACTTTGAAGTTCTTGGAAACAGCCGTCTGAATGGAATTTCCTCCTTGCTGTTAGAATATGGAGGAAATTATGGTTATTTGTCTTCGTAGATGTATCAGGACGTGTCCCATCAGTAAAATAGAATAAATGTTGCAGAAATGATTAAATACATGAGATGAAGATGGCATAGTAACAAACCTTTGGAAAAAAGGTAAAAAAGCAGTCTACAAAGGTTACCACAGCTACCCAGTGAACATATGAAGAAATACATATGAAAAAGTGAATCTGGGAATAGTTGGATTGTTGATTATTTGATATGATTTTTTGTTTTGTTTGTGGGTTTTTGGATTTTTTTACGGTTTACAAATATTTTGTGGCTTATTTAATGTTGAAAAGTAATTTAGATTGTAAAAAAATTCCTTTTATTCCGAATGAATATTGCATGAACAAATTAAGGGGCAAATAACAATGATTTTTTACATAAATTTCTTACTATTTAACCCATAGTTAATTCATATTGAAGTAGTTGTGAGCTGGTTGAATGTTTAATATGTTGGCCTTGTGTCAAACAATCGAACTCCCTACAACTTAAGATTTATTGGAATTATCAGATAGTGGAATGTTGGATGTTGAATGTGGAAAAATAAAATATTTCGTTTTTTATGTTAAAGTAAAATTTTATTAACTAAACAGAATAACATGAATTTGTAAAGGTTAAATGTTCAAAGAGAAAATGTACGTATGTAGTTAAGTGTATCCAGAGCTTGTAGTCGTAAGTAGCAGAATGTGTTTAATAAAGTTTTTACGGCCGTCGAGAAAGGGGAAAAAAGGTAAAACAATAAAGGAAATTGTACTTATCGGACGTTAATTTTTAGGAGTCAGTTGAAGTCTCTTGTTGTTGTTGTTGCTGTCGTCGTCTTTGTTGACTGCGAGAAAGCTGAGGATGGAGAAGGAGAGATATAAGAAAAAATCACGAGTGAAGAAGGAGAACGAATGTGTGACGGGACCTTATATGTCTGGGTCAGAGGCTTGAAGTTTCCTTTGTCATATTTTAACGTGTCGTCTCTCTGCTCCAGTCTGACTGACTGTTTCGACATTCTTTCTCTTTTTATAGCCAAAGACAATTTCAACATTTTAACTTTTTTTTCTCAGTTTTGCGAATCACTTCCTTTCATCGGTTAAAAAAATTAATTTAACATCTGATTGCGAAATTGCCTCGTCTTTTTCTTTCAGTACGGGTTCAATCCTTTTCCTATTTGTCAAAACTAGGATTTCACACGTACTTGTGAATTTTTGTACAAGTGAAGAAGAGAGGAGTTGCTTTTAATTTCGTGTAACTACAATATCTTTACCAAAATTATTTACGCGTAAATGGATGGACTCGAACTCGGTTTGCCAGCTTTTCAATCTGTGTTGTTATCTATCAGAAAACACGTACATCTCTCAATCAAAGTAGCATACACATACGCTTAACAAATGATTATAAAAATGACCCTGACAACAATTGCATTATAATCGAATATATACAATTTTCACACTCATTTAACAAACCATTCAAGCAAGAGTTGTATTTTAACAAAAAATTGAAAAAAAAACAACTAATTTTCTTAGTATTGCTTGACTGTGAAAAGACATTTGATTAATGGCAGTGGTTAACTTACTATGAAGCTTGGTATTACTGAAATGGATATAAACGTTATTAAGGATATAAACTGTAATCATTACTACAATAATTCGACTACACAAAGATTAAGATTTTAAAATAAATGTGATAATGTCTCTGAAATTATTTAGAGCAATCTTCAATAGCATCTTGCGAAAAATTAAGGGTATAAACTGTAATCATTACTACAATAATTCGACTACACAAAGATTAAGATTTTAAAATAAATGTGATAATGTCTCTGAAATTATTTAGAGCAATCTTCAATAGCATCTTGCGAAAAATTAAGGGTATAAACTGTAATCATTACTACAATAATTCGACTACACAAAGATTAAGATTTTAAAATAAATGTGATAATGTCTCTGAAATTATTTAGAGCAATCTTCAATAGCATCTTGCGAAAAATTAAGGGTATAAACTGTAATCATTACTACAATAATTCGACTACACAAAGATTAAGATTTTAAAATAAATGTGATAATGTCTCTGAAATTATTTAGAGCAATCTTCAATAGCATCTTGCGAAAAATTAAGGGTATAAACTGTAATCATTACTACAATAATTCGACTACACAAAGATTAAGATTTTAAAATAAATGTGATAATGTCTCTGAAATTATTTAGAGCAATCTTCAATAGCATCTTGCGAAAAATTAAGGGTATAAACTGTAATCATTACTACAATAATTCGACTACACAAAGATTAAGATTTTAAAATAAATGTGATAATGTCTCTGAAATTATTTAGAGCAATCTTCAATAGCATCTTGCGAAAAATTAAGGGTATAAACTGTAATCATTACTACAATAATTCGACTACACAAAGATTAAGATTTTAAAATAAATGTGATAATGTCTCTGAAATTATTTAGAGCAATCTTCAATAGCATCTTGCGAAAAATTAAGGGTATAAACTGTAATCATTACTACAATAATTCGACTACACAAAGATTAAGATTTTAAAATAAATGTGATAATGTCTCTGAAATTATTTAGAGCAATTTCTATAGAAGCTTGCGGAAAATTAAGTGAACAGAATTAGAGAATAGTTAAAAACTTATACGATCTGTTGACATTTTACAAAAGCATTAACTGTTCAACAAGCAATACTAAATAACGTAAGTCGAAATAGAGGTTTGAAAACGATCAAAAATAAAAGAGGTATTTTTCAACCACTTTATTCCATGCAAGGCAATAATAACAAAAAGACGTAAGGTGCTACTGTGACTGAAAGAGAATGAAAAGGCATTAGTAGGAACAGGAAACCCAATCTTAAAAAGGAAACAAGGGATAAACTTCTACTTTTTTTTCAAAAGACCAGAGAAAAGTGTGAAGTGGACGATAGGCGAACATATCTACTCCTATTGAGGAAGAAAAAATAGTAAAACTATATGAATAGATTATTCTGCTGGGGATCATGTGACTACGATAATAATCTATCTTAAGCAGCAGACAGAAGTCTGAGTGAATTAGTCGCAAACCAACTCCTCGAGCGATTCGGCTGTTTTACTTTGTCGGATTCTCTGCCTTCGGGCGGAAAGAAACAGAGACGAGGCTCTTGTCGAAAGGCAGTCTCATGTGGAAAAAAGCAGAAAAGAATATTTTGTCCGAGATTAACGGCCCTCTGTTTCCACTTAAATGGCCTTGTGTCGCATCTAACTAACAAATAACATTTTAGTGTTTAGGCGGAAACATTAGGAGGTCGAGAGTTCAAGTAAACCTTCGAAAGAAGAGGAATTACAATCCTAAACAGGAAAGAAGAGATAAAATTCTACTCCTGTTCAAATGATCAGGGATGGTTGTGAACCGGGCGATAGGCGAATCTAAGTCCTTTTCTTGTAAAGTTCCGATAAAGAACATCAATATGAGGGAAGAACTAAAATAAATTCAAGACACGTGATTGTATTGATGAAAGATCATCGAAATCGGACTATGTAACAAGTGGAGAGTGGAGTATTTAAAGAAAATAGCGATATAAAGAAAGGCACTTTGCAAGTTTGATTAAACTGTAAAGTGAGATTAACGAAATCTTTTGAAAAGAAAAGTTAAAAAAAGGGGCAAATTTCAATTATTGACAAATCTAATAGATTGAAAGCGGTCATCAGGGATCAGAGTTCAAACCTAGATAGGAGATAACATCCAAATACACAAACGAAGAGTAAAACACATACGCAAAAAAGATAACTAATCACTGGTGAGTTTATTGTTTAAAATTCCAACTATTAAAATGTTCTCAGGATCTTAAAAGATTTAGCATGGGACATTTGAAATATGAAGTTTACCCTGGTGTTTTGTAAATTATAGATTACTAGGAGTATAGCCCGGCGTTGCTCGGGTGTAATGAAAGCTTTAAAACTAACCCATGGTCCTGGAACTCAGACTCTTTAGACATTGGCACGAAAGATTAAAAAGCAACAGTTGTTTCCAGTTAAAGCGAAACCGTAGACTGAAAGAAAAATGAATGGATGTAAGTCAAATTTTCATTTCCTAGTATCGATATCAAATAAGTTTTTTTCGTCGTAAAATGAATTTTGAAGGCTAAATAAGTCCTCTGAGTAAATGGTATCATAGCTGAGACTAAGAACTACAATTATACCTACTTAGAGCCAAACCCGAAGCAAAAACTAAAATAAAAAGGCTGAAAAAAATACAGACACACAGGCAGATAAACAGACACACACACAAACATCTTATATATATATATATATATATATATATATATATATTATCGATTTTCTGCATTATTGTAAAAACTGCAACCTTGAAACTTCTGAATATCGTTTCTTATGTCTTTGTCGATGAGTATCAAATTTGATTAAAATCGGATCACTCTTTCTATAACACTCGCAGACGCTTATAGTACAACTCTGTATATTTTCTAGAAAATCGGTTCAGCCGTTTCGGAGTCTATACTTGACGGACGCACACACACACAGACCCACACACACAGACAAAGTTCCATTTATAAATAAGTTTAGATATAATATATAGTATTCATTTTATCTTTTATGAGCCATATTGACAAAAATAAAAAATTTAATTAAAGTAATTTTATTTGATTTACTCAACAAATGCTTTAATAAGAAAAAATACTTGTTACAAAATAAATTTAATATTTAGTATAATAGCCTTTTGCTTTGATCACAGCCTTCATTCTGTCAGGCATTGACATCACACGCTTCTTCAATGTATCTAATGGTATCTCCTGCCAGGCAGCTTGTATTTGTTCCCAAAGTGTTTCTTGTGAGGTAACATTAAATTTATCATTTTTTTTTATTCAAAATATCGCATAGATGTTCAACAGGATTGAGATCAGGGCTTTGTAGGTGGCCAATTCAAATTCTGAAGCCCTCCTTCCTCTTCTTTTTTAGTTAAAAAATTCTTACAAAGGTTTGGCTTTTCACCGTGTATTTGAATTTCAAATAGTTTTTCTTAGGAAAATCAACCCCATCCTAACACTTTTGCACATTACCGGTAGTGTGCAAAAGTGTTAGGACAGGGTGATTTTAAACTTTATTTTGATGCCTCGTAAAAGATAAGATAGTTCTTGTCCTAATACTTTTGCACAGTACTGTATATCGAATAATTAAATATTTATTGATTTATTGAATGGATATACAAGGTGCGATACAAAATCTGCTTGCCTAAAATGCCTTTCTACCAATAAATTACTGAAAAACAGCAATTTTGACACTAAGCATCTTTGCAATTTAACTACCTCTCTCGCTCTCTCTCTCTCTATATATATATATATACATATATATATATATAGAGAGAGAGAGATGGAAAACGTTTACTTGAAAATAGATTTGATTTAAACCTATTATCAATTAAATGTTTTCCATTCAATTATATATATATATATATATATATATGTTGGGACGCCCGCGCCTATTCGGCTATAATGGACTATTCCATTACTATGTAAAGTAATGGTGGCATCTACGTAAGAGAGTGTGCCGAGCAGCCGATCGACAAGTCAGTCGTATACTTCCGGTGACGACCCGGAAGTACCCATTGCTCATACTACGTCTTACGACGGTTGAGACGATTAACCTTTATTCTTGTATTGGATACTAATAACCTTTGTAAATACTATTTTCACGGAATACAACAATTAACCTATTCCTGTTGTTGAGTTGTTATTTATTCTTACTCACGACATAACAATATACATATATATATATATATCAATGGTGCAGTGGTTATCGGCTCGGAACGATAAATCGAGGAGCCAATTTCGAATTCCAGTTTAATTCCTTGCATTGACTTACGCACAAATACTCTTGGAAAAGGTATTAATCCGTCTCTTCCCTCCAGTTATGAGTTAAATAACAGGACAGATTAAGTTCTATAGCCTTGGCTGGCAACCAGTCTACCGCAGAAAGTAATGGCAACATACTGCTGGATAATCTTCTGCCCAGTCAGTCATGTCTCTTTCGAGACATGATCGCCCAAGCGTGTATTACGTATGGCACTTACCTAACTGAAGCTGCCTACAAACTAGATAGAGTTTATGGCTATTTTATAGAGAATTAATTGATTATTTATAATATTGACATATAGCCTGCTTAAGTACAAATGTGCTATTGGTTATCAGTAGTCACTTGATTCCTGCAAAATTTGACGAGTCAAAATATTTTGATTCCGGTTTTTGATCGTGCATAGGTCATATCCGGTTGCGTTTCCGGGCAGCTGAGTTTGCAGAGAACATCAAACATCAATAACAATTGAAAACATTGATCAATCCGATTCAAGTTTGTGGTTTATTGGACTCAGTTTCACTATTAATTACCCGTTATTATCAGTTGCAAGAATTAGATGCGTTCAATTTTTGCAGTAATTGAGTCGGTTGGTGGCGGTTGTTAGAATTGAAGAGTACAAGTGTATATACCACAAAACGATTAATAACGACGGAGATGTGTACATAAATCCATACGTACATATATATATATATATATATATATATATATATATATATATATATATAGAAAGAGAGAGAGAGAGAGAGTTAGAAAGATAGATATTTAACACAATGAGATAGATAGATAGATAGAGAGAGAGAGAGAGAGAGAGAGATAGATAGATAGATAGATAGATAGATAGATAGATAGATAGATAGATAGATATGAGATCTATTTCAAATTATATGTCGACTTAGATTTGAAATGGACGAAGTGCTTGTAATAAAATGATTGGCTGAGTTGCTGATTTTGTTTTTTTGTTTTTTTACTAATTTTCAGTAATTAAATAAAAGTGATGTCTGGAATAAAGATGACCCCAGTGGGTTTTTATCCCAACATAATCGTCCCTGCTTGTCTATTCAACGCTATAAAAGTTTTTGCAATATATATATATATATATATATATATAAAGAGTAAACAATTTATTCAGAAGAAAAGTTCTCGAGAGCACCACCATCCAGTATAACCAAAACATCAATCTGCGCCCCGGATTTTTCCCAATCTCACCATTACTTATGGAAATTATACTAAAACAGACTAACATACATGGTAAAAAATTTCAAAGAAAACGGTTGAATTCCCTTCATTTTAATATCTCATGACTTTGCACTACACATGAAGGTATTCTAAAACAGACTAACATACATATAAAAAAAAAATTCAAAGAAAACGGTTGAATTCCCTTCATTTTTATATCTAGTGAATTTGCATTGCACATGGAGAAATTCTAAAAACTAATATATATATATATATATATATATATATATATATATATATATATATAGTTATTAGAGATTATGCTATTCCCAAACAAAAGCGAACTATGCAATGAAAGAACATAAATTATGTCTAAGTGTAACCAAACTAAAAAATATCTATTAGGTTCTTACAACCGTGGATGAAAACGTTATAATTTCTTGTAATTTTAAAAATTGCGCGTTCAAAAATTCCCTGCTGCGTGAGCGTTCACTGAAAACACCGTTACGTGATTGTTCTTAAAAATACGGTAAACGATAAATCAGTCATTGAAAATCGCCTGATAACAAAATGGTACAAAACCAAGGTCCCATAATAACTCGTTTACAAATGGAAAATACTTAGAAGTTCTAAAATATTATTGTATTGAACACTTTTTAATATAAATGTGCACTGATCTAATCTTATTATGACCAGAAAATAAGTAATTAAACAAGATATATAAATTCAGGTAAAGAGGATCCACGGTTTTACGATTTTGAGTTACCAGGCATTTTTTTTTCAAGTGCTCAATACAATAAATATTGTAGAGCATAATATAATCATATAATTATGAATTAAAATTACATCGCGACACAGAAATTTCTATGTTTCGAGATTTCTATCTCAGGCAATGTTGGATGTTGGTTTTGAAAATGAAAAATAGAAACTACTGACTAAATTTCAAAGTGAATCTTTATTTTGATTAGTTAAAAGGAGCAGACACATAAATTTTATATATTCCAACATACATAAATAGCAAACTGATTGTTTTTGTATTTAAATATAAATCATTTTCGCAACCAACATCAAACATTGCCTGATAACGAGTTAGAAATCTCGAAACATAGGAATTTCTGTGTCGCAATGTACTTTTAATTCATAATTATAATATATATATATATATATATATATATATATATATATATTGTTAAATATAATGGACAATGAATGTTTATTATGTTTAATCATGAGCCGTTCTAAACATCGTATTTTGGCTTTAATTTCAGTTAAAAATAAAGACAAAAATTCTCCAACATTTGGATAATTTTTTATTAAGTTGGTTCTAAAAGCATGTCGTCTCTCATACTTTCATCTCAAACTGTCTGGCTGACCATGACGAAGTATTTATAACATTTAGCTTTTTTGCATCGGCTCGCTAAGTCTTCTGGGTTTTGCAAATCGCTCCTATTGGTTAGAAAATCAATTTAGCATCTACTTGCGAAATCCAGTTTCGACTTTTTCTTTAGGCACATGGTTAATCCTTTTTCTATTTGGGAAAAACTAGGATTTCACACGTCATTGTGAATTTTTGTAAAGGTGAAGAAGGTTGATTTTAATTCTTAATTTCCTATCACACAATCTTATACAAAACCTCAACTTTCTTCGTAAACGCGCGGCGGTTTGCTTACTAGTTGGAAACCTCTCAATGTTTGAGATTTTCTTTTTGATAACACTTCACTCAAAATTCCGTTTTCCAAACGAAGTCTTCTGTTTACAACCCCCGTAGCTAAATACGGCGACTTTATAATCAGTTAATGACACGCCCTCAAGTGACTGTAATAATTCTAGTTTCATGAACGATAATTCAGCAGTTATCATGTAATGTATCAATTTATATAAATAGTTTCTTTTTTCTCTAAGACTGTTATTAACCAAAGAATGTCAGTGAGATTCTCAGGTTAAATTTTTATGGGGCATATATCGTGTGAATTTAACTTAGAGCATTTGTATATTAGTAATATTTTAAATTACACTATTATTATGCAATTAGATAGTTGCTCGTTAGATTGTGAATAAGTACACGATAGGCCAGAGTTCAATCGCCTTAAAATTGAAGGTTACATGCCATTTTCAAAATTAATTTGCTAGCTCACTTCGGGCCAGAGGAACTTCCGCTTCCTGAAAGGTTTTATCATATAATTTAATAATAATAATCTAATCCAACTTGCTGGTTAATGGTAATCTTGGGACTTTTTAAATTAAAAAGAAATTGGGTGCTATGCACTAATGGGTTACATAGTTTCAGCTGTCTACTTTGGTAAGATTTAATTAAAGCAAAGAACGGAATCAGTTTACGAAATCTTACATATCTGGCAAGATGGCTTTCAGAGAATTAAACCTGTCGGTCTTGGCAACGACCATCCCTCTTTGGTGCTACAAAATCACAAGTAAATAACTGTACCAAATAATAGAAACCGTATAACCATTGCACTAACAAATAATAGAAACCGTATAACCATTGCACTAACAAATAATAGAAACCGTATAACCATTGCACTAACAAATAATAGAAACCGTATAACCATTGCACTAACAACAGCAACAACAACTAATATTAATAGAACATGTGGTTTGAAGAGAAAATAATGGCATAAACAAAAATACTGACAATTCCCAAGAATTTAAATGTAAGGTCAATAGTCATCTCCTATTTCACTAACTAGCAACCGTTCTCTCAAGCTCTTTTTTCTATCCACTCCACACCCATCACATCAGTATTCTCATCCTTCTATTACCCTATTCCTGACACCCCCTATAACCTATCCCTCTTTCTCATCATTTTCCCCTTATGTAACCGCCCCCTGCGCAACAGTGGCAGTAAAACTGCTTTGCTTAGGGTGAAAAGATTTTTAAAAATTCAAACCATTTCAAACAAAAGGTTGGAAAGGAAACCTCCTCCTTTAATAATGGAAAGTTAGATAACAGCCACTGAACTTGAAAAAACATTATCTGGAAAGAGGTTTTTTCTCATAATTATTTCACCCTAATCAAGGTAAGACCGCCACTGGTGCGCATGGGGTTACAGTGACAGAAAAAAAAAACAAGGTACAGGGGATGTCAAAGAAAGATGTTTTTTTTTATCGTTTCACCTCAAGCAAGGCGGTACCGCCACTGTTGCGCCAGGGGCTATATAAGAGTAAAAGTTTAGACAAGAGGAGAGTGAAGAGAAAGACGAACCAGTTATAGTGGGTGTCAGAGAGAGGGCAAGAGAAGGACGGGAGCACAGATGTGAAGACAGTTGCGAAGGTAGAGCAAAAGAAAAAAAAACAAGATATACGGGGTGATGTAGAAAGAACTGGAGTCAAGTGGATAAGAGATGGGAATTGACATTGCATTTACCGCCTGTGGAATTCTCTGCCGCCTACATGCTGTCCTGACAATCTCCAAGAATTTAAATGTAGAGTCAATAGTTATCTCCTGTCTCACTAACTTACATCCTCTATCTCTCTCATGCGTTTCTACATCCACCCCACTCTCATCAGTACTCTCTTCCCTCTCCTACTCTCTTCTTGACCCCACCCCCGCCGCAACCTCTCACTTCTCATAACATTCCTCCTAGTCCACCCCACTCTCATCAGTAATCTCTTCCCTCTCATACTCTCTTCCTAACACCCCCTGAAACCTCTCACTCCTCAAAATTCCTCCTATGTAACCCCCTGCACAACAGTGGCAGTAAAATGCCTTGCTTGGGGGACACGATTATAAAAAAAAAAGGTTCCTGGAAGTTGTAGCAAATATATTGAAGGGCATTCCACAGGCAGGAAGTGCGAGAAAAGAAGCTGTAGAGTAGAATTGTCGGCTTCATTTGGTTGATCTAACAGTAAATCGGTGGGACCTTGTTGCCAGTCTAAAAGAAGGATCAAGGAGATAAAAGATGGCAATTGACTTTGGATTGAAACTTTTCAATATTGTAGCTATCAAGGAAGCAAGCAAACGGAAGGGAGTTAGAAAAACGGTAAGTGCAAGAAAAGAAACTGTTAGAGTAGAAGAGGCGGTTATATTTAACAATGTTGACGGTGAAAGGGTGGGATCTTGATGCCTATCTTGAAGCACGCGTAAAATATATGTGGTCGAGGAACCAGGGCAAAAAAGCTCGTTAGAGCAGTTGTCACGAAAAGACTTGTAGAAAAGACAGTAAAATATAAAAAAGTGTTTTAAGAGAAAGATTTTATAAATTTCAGTTGACAGCAGGACTGACCTCTCGGACAATGTATACTAAATGTTTCCTTATGAGAAAAAAGTTAATATTACTATTATCATTACTAAAGTAAGTGCTAAATAAATATTCCATCCAGAGGATAGCCTCGAATATTTGGTTTAGAGTTGGTGCCTCATAGCAAAGAAACATTCTTTTAAAATTTGATATTGTTATAGTTGAACATCCTGCCATCCCCGAAAATAGAATGCTCTACTTTATAAAAGATGGTAACGAGCGGTACGACGATGGGAATGGTCTTATTCATTCGCCTGACTTTTCTATGACACTGTCAGCCCTCTGCCTTCGGGTAGAGGGCGCTCTCTGCTTCCGAGCAGGGAGCAGAAAGCCAGTCGTGGTTCCGCCGAAGGGTAGAACCACGACTGGGGAAAAATAGACAGAAATTTTTTGGCCCGGCTATATGACCGGGAATACCCACTATAAAATGACCATGTGTCACATCTGGACTTGCGTGGGATGGCTAGTAAATACAAAAGCTCTTCGGCCTTCGCCTGACTGCTCTATGACACTGTCAGTCTCTGTCTTCGGGTAGAGGGCGTTCTCTGCTTCCGAGAAGGGAGCACAAACCCAGTCGTGGTTCCGCCGAAGGGTAGAACCACGACTGGGGAAAAATAGACAGACAGTTTTTGGCCCGGCTATATGGCCGGGAATACTCACTATAAAATGACCATGTGTCACATCTGGCCTTGCGTGAGAAGGCTAGTAAATACAGGAAAGGTCTTAGGCGAAGGCATTCACTATTCGATAGTCGATTCCGCTCCAGCCCGTGGCCTGTCTCTATGTGTATTATTGATAATTATCCCTTAGTACAATAAATCTGTATTTCTTATTCCTGATGTGGAGTTCTATTCTTCAACTGATCATTTTATACTGTATTCCTTTTCGGGATATATCAGATATGAAGCTTTAAATTCGAATGATATAAACATAAAAAAGTTATAATGTGAATGGAACAGAATCCTTGGAACAAGTTTGACGGTAATCACAGAGTAATGAAAAAAAAAATCAAAGCCTTATTGCCAAGAGAAATCAAAGAAAAAATCTTAAGAATATTACCCAAAAAGGATCAGAGAAAAATTAAATGAGCAACGATTGAATTGACTGGCAAAAAAAAAAAAAAAAAAAATTTAAAACTGCTGTTAATAACATCAAAATCAGAAATTTAAAGAAGATACTAATAAAACCAAACAAAGGAAAATGTTTCAGTTCGGTGAAGAAATATATGAATAATGATTTATCGGTAAATTTTCGTTTTAGGTCCCGAATGCGTTTTCCCCTACAAATTTATCCAAAACAGCATTATTTCTGTACAAATATATATGCTGAATTCAAATCAACAATTAGTTATTGAAGAAGCCTACCGTTTTTAATCTGAATGTCCAGGAAAAAAAAACGAACTATATCTCGCACTTTTTGTCTCCCGTATCTGTCATGAAGTCATGTAATTAACTGCAGAATGACGTTCTGCGTAGGCAACAAATTTTGGCCGATTTGCTTCCTTAACTGAAATTTCCGGCTATTTACTTCCTGTAATGAAAGTAAAACGCGTAGAAATACAATACCGTATTACTTTCATTACAGGAAGTAAATAGGCGGAATTTTCAGTAAAAGAAGTAAATGGGCTGAAAATAGACCGAAAGTTGTTGTCCTGCGCTGAAAGACATTCAGCAGTTAATTACATGACTGCGTTAGAGATACTAGAGATAAAATGTAGTTCGATTTTATTCTGGACGTTCAGATCAAAAAGGTAGGTTTCTTCAATAACTAATTGTTGATTTGAGTTCAGCATATACATTTGCACAGAAATAATGCTATTTTGGATAAATTTGAAGAGGGGACAAGCCTTCGGGACATAAAACGAAAATTTACCGATTTCTCAGCAGTAATTTTTGACGTTGAATGTAGAACTACATTGGATGAACTTGATGAAGAGCTAGAGAATGGGTCGTTACCGAAAACAGCCAGCCTCAGGACTCACGACTGAGATGGCAGCAAGAGGGAAGGAAATAATGCTTTGGTTGATGTCTTATATGCAGTAAAATTATCGATTCCTTCAAAGAATATCAAGACAAATTTATCGTATTATTGGAACCTTCTTATATAAGTGGCCTTTTGAGTGGTAGAGGTCACAATCAGTCAGTCAGTTAAGTGCCATACGTGATACACGCTTGGGCGATCATGTATCGAAAGAGACATGACTAACTGTGCAAAAGATTATCCCGCAGTAGGTTGCCATTGCTTTCTGCGGTAGACTGGTTGCCGACCAAGGCTATAGAACCCAATCTGTCCTATTATTTGACTCATAGGTAAAGGGAAAAGAAATCTATTATATTATTATGTAGTAATTAGTGGGGGATCGGTTTCCTATTGTTATGAAGTAATAAACTGATCCCCCAATTTATGACCAATATAAGCCTTAATCATTATTCCAACTATTATATTCAGTCAGTCAGTTAAGTGCCATACGTGATTCACGCTTGGGCGATCATGTCTCGAAAGAGACATGACTAACTGTGCAAAAGATTATCCCGCAGTAGGTTGCCATTGCTTTCTGCGGTAGACTGGTTGCCGACCAAGGCTATAGAACCCAATCTGTCCTGTTATTTAACCCATAACTGGAAGGAATAGACGGATTAATACCTTTCCCAAGGGTATTTGCACATAAGTGAATGCAATGAATTTGACTGGAATTCGAACTCGGCTCCCTGATTTCTCGTTCCGAACCGATATCCAATGCACAAAAACGCACATCAAGAATCCTTAATCTAACCCAGCGTTTTACCCTTGCGTAACCCTTAAGATACATTACAGGCCTCAAGGAACCCATGCGCAAAAACAAAATTATACACGCCATATATTTCTCATTTTATTTTCATCGTTCTTCTCGTGGTAGATATCAAAGCATATAATTTTGAAGAACTGGTCTAAGGAAAAATTAATGTTTTTCACCGGCAAGAAGGGAGTTTTTATTTTTATTTTTTTATCATTTCACCACAAGCAAGGCATTCCACTGCCACTATTGCGCAAGGGGTTACATAGGGAAAGGTAAAGAGAAAGAGTGGTTAGATATAGGAAATGTCAGAAGGAGGGTGATAGACGGGTAAGGATACCGAGGCTGAGGGTTGGGCAGATGGGAAGAGTGTTTGAAAGAATGGATGCGAGTTAGTGTGTTAAGAGGTGTCTTGCCAATCTAGTATCTCGTGCAAATTCGTAACTAGGGGGAACCAGTGATCTAAGTTCATCGGAGCAAAAGCCGTGAAAGTATTTATAAAAGAGGCACAGGGAGGCCACGTCACGCCGGTGAGAGAGTGACTGCAGCCGGTCTGCCAAGTCGGTATGGATCACATTACAGACTGTCCGTTGTATTTTGTCAAGAACCCCGAGGAGAATAGTAGGGGCACCCGACCAGATGTAGCAGCAGTATTCAATACACGGGCGGATGGTAGATTTATATATGTGCAGGATAGATTCAGACGGAAAAAATGTCCGGACCCTGCACAGAGAACCGACTTTTATAGCAGCGAATTTAGCAATGGATTCAATATAGTCATTTGTGTAATATCAGGTTTACCTTAATAAACTCTTGTAAAAATTAGGTGACTCACTGACAAAATAAATAAATAAATAAATAAGATTATAAACAAAAATTTCGAACGTTTTCTTCTTCTTCTATGTGCCCTGCCCCCACAGGACGTAGGCGATCATGGCTTTCCACGTTTCCCTATCCCTGGTGGTTCTGAGCACGCCTTCTCCTGTTACACCATGCAATCCTCGTTCAGTCATCCACCTAATTATGTCCTTCAAATATGTTATCCGTTGCTTTCCCCTGTCTCTTTTTCCCTCTATCTGGCTTGTTAGTATCAGGTTCTCCAATCCCTCCTTCCTCATTGCATGCCCCAGGAACTTAAGCTGTCTCTTCCCGATGCTCAGTATTAATTTCCTTTTTATTTCCATCATTTCCAAGACCTCATCATTTCTCAGATGCTCGATGTATGATATCCGCAGCATCCTTCTTTTTCAGTTGCTTCAAGTGTTTCCTTCATCTTTGATGACATTGTCCAGCATTCACTGCCATATTGAAGAACTGACATCGCATAGCAATCCAGTACTCTCTTCCTTGTTTCTAGCGAAATTGTCCTGTTTCTTAATACTTTACTCAACTTCTGGAATGCTTCCTTCGCCATGCCAATTCGCCTTCAGATCTCTGTGTCGCACTTTTCGTTTTCAGTTAGAACACTTCCCGGGTATTTAAATTTTGTACCTGCTTGATTCTAGTATCTCCGACCTATATTTGGCATAATGGGTAGAATGCATTAAACATCTTATTTAAATAATGAAAAATACTCTGATCTTTCCTCGTAGTAGCAGAAACATCTTGACTATAAAACTTTGTTTTATTAGATTTGGGGCCTTTTAACATCATGCTCTGCTTTTTTTCAGCGAAAGAGTAGAGGTACCTAAGTAAATGTGTGTACACTGGCGCCGTACAGACATCACCATTTTTGTATTAATCATTTCACCCCAAGCAAGGCGTTAATGCCACTGATGTGCGGGTGATTACATAAGAGAGTTGAAGTATTAGACAGGAGGAGAGTGAAGACAGACGAACCAGCTGCATGGGGTGAAAGAGAATGGGTAAGAGAAGGATATGAACGCAGGAGTGAAGACTGTTGCGAAGGTAGAGAGAAAGGAAAAGAACAAGATACATGGGGTGATGTAAAAAGGGCTGGAGTTAAGTGGATAAGAGATGGGAATTGACTTTGCATTTAAATTCCTGGAGGTTATATCCATCAGGAAAGCAAGTATATGGAAGGGACTTCCACAGGCGGGAAACGCGAGAAAAGAAGCTGATGGAATAGAATTGTCGTCTGCATTTGGTTGATCTAACTGTAAAAGGGTGAGACTTTGTTGCTATATATATTCCCAATAATTGTTATATTTTAATAACATAATAGGTCAGATGGGATGATGTATATATCACAATATTACAATAACAAAGAATGTATTTTGCTTGTTTAGTAATATTACGTATATAATATTAAATAAAAAGTCAAAAGGGCATTAACTTGTTTTCATGGAACCCTTAGGGACATTTTGCTGAACGTTAGGGTTCCGGGGGCCGGTTGAGAAACGCTGATCTAAACTGTATATCCAAGCAAGACCATCTTCCTTATCATTATGTAAATTGATTATTATCCACCTATCAGAAGGTCTTTTAAAAACATCAAATTGATAGAATTAACTTTAACTTCTCCAAATATTTAATCAAATAGAAAACTTGTCACCCATCATAAACATACACAGCAATCTACTCTCGCATCGATCAAAAACCAGGTGTAGGCGACAAAGCGAACCTCGCTGCCGAGCTTGAAAAGGACCTACAATCCGTAGTGGCCTGGGGTAGGAAATGGCTAGTAAATTTCAATGCTTCTAAAACGAAGCTGTTATCAACTAACCACCATAGACAATCGCACCTACCTCCCATTAGTATGGGACAGGCTTGCCTCCCAGAGAGTAAAATACTACACCTCCTTGGCCTTACACTTTCGGCGGACCTCAAATGGAATGACTATATCGAATCCATTGCCAAATCTGCCGCTATGAAAGTCGGCTCTCTGTGCAGGGCCCGGAAGTTTTTCCCACCTGAATCTATTCTGCACATATACAAATCTACCATCCGCCCGTGTATTGAATATTGCTGCCATATCTGGTCGGGTGCCCCTGCTACTCTCCTTGGGCTTCTTGACAAAATACAAAGGGGGATCTGTAACGTGGTTGATACTGACTTGGCAGACCGGCTGCAACCACTCTCTCACCGGCGTGATGTGGCTTCCCTGTGCCTCTTCTACAAGTACTTTCATGGCTTCTGCTCCGATGAACTCAGAGCACTGGTGCCGCCTAAGCACGAATTTACACGAGATACTAGATTAGCAACTAGGTCCAACCCTTTTACATTTAAACAGATAAGATGTAACCGTAAATTCTACTTCAACAGCTTCTTTTCTCGCGTTTCCCGCCTGTGGAACTCCCTTCCACAAGTCTGCTTTCCCGACAGCTACAATCTTCAAGTGTTTAAATGTAGGGTCAATAGACTCCTCCTATCACACTAACTCCCAATTATTCTCAGAACACTTTCATCTACCCAACCCTCATTCTCGGTATCCCTACCCGCCTTTCACCCACCCTCTGACAGTTCCTATATTTAATCATCCTTTCTCCATTCTATGTAGCCCCCTGCGCAGTAGTGGCAGTGATATGCCTTGCTCGGGGTGAAACGCTTATAAAAAAAATGTAAAAACAAAAAAGGAACATTGCAGCAAATAGACGGAGAGCTTAGTTTTAATTCCAGTTGGGTTCAATGTATTCATTTATGTGCAAATAGTCCTGGGGAAGGCAGGAAACCACTTCTTCTCTTCCAAGCTATGGGTTAATTAGTAGTGCTTGTATAAGTATCTCATTATTATCTCAAAAAATGCCTGCAACCTGATTGTCTTGTGTTTGATGATTAACTTCATCCAGCAATAAGGCCTCTGACTCGAAGGTCTTGACGAGCGTGAAAACACCTCTTAATCGCTGTTGTTCCCAGGTCCACTCTGATTCAGAGTGGTAGCACTTGTTTGGGCCCCAGCTATAGACAAATAGTGAACTTCCTTAACTTGAGTCAAAACATGAAAGTATAAGAGATAAATTAGAAAAAATTACCAGTAATACATTTTCATAAAAACAAATAAAAGAATTCGGAGAAAAAAGGTACCAAACAAATGAAAGAATTCGGAGAAAAAAGGTACCAAACAAATGAAAGAATTCGGAGAAAAAAGGTACCAAACAAATGAAAGAATTCTAAAATAATTAATTTTCAAACCTCACAAGAAAAAATTACCAAACCCCACAAGAAAAAATTACTAAACCTCTCAAGAAAAGATTACCAAACCTCACAAGAAAAAATTACCAAGCTTCACAAAAAAATTACCAAGCCTCACAAGAAAAAATTAGCCTCACAAGAAAAAATTACCAAACCTCACAAAAAAAATACCAAGCCTCACAAAAAAAAAAAATGCCAAACATCACAAGAAAAAATTACGAAACCTCACAAAAAAATTACCAAGCCTCACAATAATATTAACAAACCTCACAAAAAATTACCAAGCCTCACAAAAGAATTACCAAACCTCACAAGAAAAAATTACAAAATCTCACAAGAAAAACTTACCAAACGTCACAAGAAAAAATTACCAAGCCTCACAAAAAAATACCAAACCTCACAAGAAAAATTACCAAACCTCACAAGAAACAATTACCATACCTCACAAAAAAAATTACCAAGCCTCACAAAAAAATACCAAACCTCATAAGAAAAATTACCAAACCTCAAAAAAAAAAATTACCAAGCCTCACAAAAAAAATACCAAACCTCATAAGAAAAATTACCAAACCTCACAAAAAAAAAAAATACCAAGCCTCACAAAAAAAAAAAAAATTACTAAACCTGACAAGAAAAAATTACCGAGCCTCACAAGAAAATATTTCGGTATTAAATGACCTATAAGAAGTTACTATGGTGTTGAACAAACCAACCTAAACCTTAAAATTGGTAAATATTTTTTGCCTTTAAATAACCTGCAAAAATTTGCAAAGCCTTTAAAAAAACAGGCAAATAAAACCTTTGAGAAGCAATAATTTTTTAAGAAGGAATATTTTTCCCATTCTATTCCTAACACACTAACCTGCTCCCATTCTATCAAACACTCTTCCCATCTGCCCAACCCTCATCCTCGGTATCCTTACTCATCTGTCACCTTCCTCCTGACATTCCCTATGTCTAACCACTACTTCTCTTTACCTTCCCCTATGTAGCCCCATGCGCAATAGTGGCAGTGGAATGCCTTGCTTGGGGTGAGATGATTAAAAAAAAATAAAAAAAATAAAAAAAATAAAAAAGTCTACTGCAGTAAATTTAAAGTTAGAAAAATATTAAAGATAACAAAATCAGTGAATACATGAAAGAAGAAGCTTATTGAATATGAAGGAGTATATATTAAGATGGCAAAAAAAATGACAATACTCATATTAGCTTTTTCCTTATATAGAAATATTTGGCATTCATTAACCGGGCAGCTAGAGATAGTCGAGTTATAATTTTTTTCATTCCCTAGCCATCGAGCTGGGAACAAAGTGTAGTATCTGTTCTCTTCATATAATATATATAATATTTATAATATTTATCGCTTCCTTATATACATACATTCAGTATTCATTGACTCACCAGTCAGTGTTTCTGCTGGTTGAAATTAATAAAATATTTCTATTAAAACAATTATTCACACCACATAAACTATTTTGAAATCAATGAAGGCTGAAAAGCGAGTATTAGGCTCCTCCAGTCAAGGCATCACAGCAGTATTCTGTTTTGGTTCTCAATGAACTTTTGCCATGATAAAGCATAGTAAAAGAATTCCGCTAATCATTTATCCATGATCTTGTCGGCTATGTTTGGAAGTGGCCTTGTAACAGGCGTGGCTGACGTACACCTTTAGCTTCAGTGATGATTTCTGACGACCAAAGAACATGCACTCTATATCTAAACTTATTTATAAATGAAACTTTGTGTGTGTGTGTGTGTGTGTGTGTGTGTGTGTGTGTGTGTGTGTGTCCGTTACCTATAGACTCCCAACGGCTGAACCGATTTTCTTGAAAATTTACACAGTTGTACTATAAGCGTCTGCGAGTGTTCTAAGCTAGGTTTTGTGTCGAGGTACCCCCGATAAATATCGAAAATCGATAATCGAAAAAATCGGGTTATAGAAAGAGTGGTCCGACTTTTTATCAAATTTGATACACTCATAGACAAAGATATAAGAAACGATATTCAGAAGTTTCAAAGTTGCAGTTCTTACAATAGTGAAGAAAATCGATTATATATATATATATATATATATATATATATATATATATATATATATATAAGGCAAGATGGTTGTGTGTGTGTCTGTTTATTTGTCTGTATGTCGTTTATACAAATCCACAATTTTTATCCGATTCTCACCAAACTTCACACAAATATTCTTTAGGCTGAGTCTGAGCTCCAGGACCATGGATTAGATTTAAAGCTTTCATTACACCCGAGCAACGCCGAGCTATACTGCTAGTCAACAATAAGCTAAACAGAATGCTGTTATTAATTTCAACCAGTCATTCGGTTAACAACACACACAACTACACAATCACTCAGATACAACAACATGTACGAAAGAATCACTCGAAAAACGAAAGGCGCCCGCATCCACCAGAGAACTGATATCTCTGGTCACCTAACGAGGGAGTCGAATAAGTTAATTTCTACTATAATGTACCTACTAGTCGTATTTATTTATAAGTAGGAGCAGTCCATTATCACAGTAGTAGGGAAGAGCAGAAAGTACGCTGAGTCCTACTTCACAATAAAGATGATAAACAGACAGTGGAGACTTACATTCATCTAAGTTCTGATGACATGGTATTTTAGTATACACCAGCAACCTGTGTATAGGATATTTCTGCGTGTCTGCCAAATAAATGTTTATCTGTGGTTCAACGATGACGGTATATGCAAACGAGTCTCTATTTCAGGCAACCACGAGACAAACTTGAAAATTTATATATATATATATATATTAATACAGGTTTCGTTGAATAATATAGACAAGTTTTGTCTATTTATTTTGTGTAGGATCCGTTCGTATCGTCTGATAAGTTTGATGGTACTATCGTTGAAAGACAACAAGAAATCACAGTAATTGTTGATTTTTTTTATCGGGTCTAAGCTTTCGGCTTACATAAGCCATTATCAAAGAATAAACATTAACATATATTGAACATAGAACATTTAAGCTATGAACAAAGTGGAATTAAATAAAGAGAATTAAACAAAAGAGACAAGTCCATTTTTACCGTGGCGGATGGCCGCGGACATTTTTACCGTGGCGGATGGCCGCAGTGACAAAATTGTGGTGGTATGGTTCTTGATCCGATTACAGGCATTGGAGTATGTTAGTTGAGATATCAAAATTTATCGTATTCAAGCCAGGTTTAAGTTGTTTGCTGTAGATAGCTTCCAGGATTTTTAGTTTCCGTTTATTATTTTCTTGTCTAAGTATACATGTGTTTTCAACGAGCGTTTTTCTGAGAAGTGTGCGTTCATAGCCGTGTTGTTTTAAATGTCTGAATATGTTTGAATTGTCATTTAAGTGTAACGTAAGACGCCGTGAAAGCGAGTTGGTAGTATGGCCAATGTATACATATATATATATATATATACACACACAGTACTGTGCAAAAGTATTAGGACAATAACTATTTTATCTTTTATGAGGCTTCAAAATAAATTTTGAAATCACCCCTGTCCTAAAACTTTTGCACACTACCGGTAGTGTGCAAAAGTATTAGGACAAGGATGATTTTTCTAAAAACTTCACTGAAATTCAAATACAGGGTGAAACGCCAAACTTTTGTAAGGATTTTTAAACTAAAATGGAAGAGGTAAGAAGGCTTCGGAATTTAAATTGGCCCCTACAAAGCCCTGATCTCTATCATATTGAAGATCTATGATATATTTTGGATAAAAAAAAACTTGATAAATCTAATGTCACTTTGCAAGACACACTTTGGGAACAAATACAAGCTGCTTGGCAGGAAATACCATTAGATACATTGAAGAAGCTTGTAATATCAATGCCTGACAGAATGAAGGCTGTGATCAAATCAAAAGGCTATTATACTAAAAATTAAATTTATTTTGTAACAAGTATTTTTCTTGTTAAAGCATTTGTTGAGTTAATCAAATAAAATTACTTTAATTATATTGTTTATTTTTTGTCAATATGACTCATAAAAGATAATATAATATAATATTTTTGCACAGTACTGTATGTATATATATATATATATATACAATCATGAGCCGTACTAAATTTCATATTTTGGCATTAATTTCGGGTAAAAATAAAAACATTTGGATAGTTTTTATTATGCTGGTTCCATGCTTTCGGCTCACATGAGCCATCTTCAGAGAGGTTGTTTAAACTGAAATATTATAACATCCACCATCACCGACGATTTCATATTGTGTTGACATAAAACTCCGCTTGGCAACGGCAATAGTTACCAAAAATAATAAACGCAGTTCTTAAATTAGCAATGCGGTTTTATGACGTCACACCGCGTGATAGCGCGAAATGACAACAAAACCATCTAGTCAAATGCAATGTAATATGTCTAAACAACCTCTCTGAAGATGGCTCATGTGAGCCGAAAGCTTAGAAGCAAATCAATAAAAAATTATCCAAATGTTGGAGAATTTTTGTCTTTATTTTCAACTGAAATTAAAGCAAAAATACGACGTTTAGAACGGCTCATGATTAAACATGATAGACACTCATTGTCTCTTATATTTAAACGCATATGTTTAGAAAATATATATATATATACATATATATATATGTATACATATGTGTGTGTACATATATATTGTGTGTGTAGATTTTTTGTATATGTGTGTACATATATGTGTGTGTATGCGCATGTATGTGTATATACGTATATAAGTGTGTGTATGTAATTGAATGTATGTTTGTGTGTGTGTATGTATGTATATATGTATTCATAACTGAAGAATTGTGTGTGCGTGTATGTGTGTGCACATATATGTATGTATAATTGTAAATTTTTTTTTTTTTTTTTACCTAGCGGTATCTTTATTTAGTTTAAAATAAATGACCTAATTTTTTAAAAGAATTTATTTTAAATCCTATATCTTTTTATTCCCTTTAAAAATAATTATACCTTTTTAAGTCAAAGGCCTTTTTCTAATACTTCAACGTTTTTGGGAAGTTAGGTTTTTGAATATGTCCAGCGTCTGTAATATATAAAAAAAATTTTCTTTCTTTTCTTTTTTCCCTCCCTTCCTTTATCTTTCTTACCTCCCACCTCTTTTCCGTTTTGCTTAACCTTATATCAATTCAACACGCCGTCTGTTCCTTTTACGTTACAATTCTCTTTCCTTTTTTGCGAGCCCAGACGATGCCAATGTTTCTTTTCTTGTTTATTTTTTTCTTTTTCTTTTTCTTTTTCTTTCTTTTTAATTCTTTTGCAAATCTATTTAAAAAGGAAAAATAGACTGATTTTTTTCTCCAGTTTCAGAAAGGATTTTTTTGTTGCTGAGGTGATGTGTTATCCCCTGTGGGGATTTCATATCGAAATGGTCATTCAACATCCTTGAATTAATCCTGTTTAATTTATATTTGCTCTGTAATATTTTATTACATGGAGCTCTCTTCCTGTATCATTTTTTAATATTAAAATAAAATTTTAATATTAATTAGGATCGGGTTTTTGAAATTTACCTTCCTGCTTTTTCCGCTTGGATTAAAGTATCTGAATAAATATATATATATATATAATTTAAATTTTATATCTCGTAGAGAATTTCTTTTTGAACACCTGTAGAAGGATTGTGGGAGTCCATTTGACTGAACTGAGTTCAGCCCCTTCGATGCTCGCACATCTTGCTGGATAGAGAAACGAAAAGAAGGGAAGAAGCGGACGAATTTGGACTTGGTAGGTAAGGATGAGAGGCGGAGCGTTCATTCTGATCTGACGTAATGAACTGTATGACATTTAACGTGCCTTGGCTCCGACTGTGTCAGTTTCCGAATGCAAAGTTGCGCACGAGGGTGGAGGTCATTGTAGGCGCGCGTATTTGTGCGTGTACGCGTGTGTGCTTGTAATTTTATGAGCACGAGGAGAGAGATTAGGTATGTGTACGTGTGCGAGGGCGTGAGTGTATGCATAGGAAAGTTTGTGAATATGGGCGCTTTTTAGTGTGCGGTATGCCAATGAGCGATGACATTGGCAGGATTGCATGTATGTGCCTCTATGCGAGTGTATGTAGAAGCCGATTGGGAGTGGGTGGGTATGCGTGTTTGACGTGTGAATATGTGCTTAATATCTTAAATTGTGTGTGGGTAAGAGAGAGAAAGGAGAAAGGTGTATGTGTGAGAGAGAGCGTTTATTTGTGTATCTGCATGTGTTTCTGTATGTGTGTGTGTGCGTGTGTGTGTGTGTGTGCGTGCGTATAAGTGTGCGTGTTATAAAGTCTATACAGTAAAGGTAGGTGAGCCTGTAAAAGAGAATTTTGTTTACCCTTTATTTCACGCTATTTAATAGCTATTGTGTATTCAAAAAACATCAGAAGAGAAAACAATGGCAAAAAGGTGTTTCTATCAGGCACCGTGTCAGTAAGAAAGGCAAACGAAGAAAGATAAAGAAAGAAAGAGAGAAAAAGGGGGGAAGAGGGGGCGTGAAAAGGTGTCTGCAATTTGTTTCAGAAATTGATGACTATCGGTCAGCCTGGCACAATATAAAATTATGGAGCACTCTGTAAGGGGTT
>JBBBDQ010000720.1:4622500-4660000 GCA_037127315.1 Ascarosepion bandense | reverse complement strand
AGCGGAATATCAATTCAAATACGATTATCTTCCAAAATAACATTTAAAATTATAAAATTATAAAATTATATATATATATATATATAAATTTATCGAAAATTTTCAAAATTCAAAGGTGTCGGATGTACATTTCGACGTAGGATCTCTAATAGAGATTCTACGTCACGTCAGCGACATTGTTTTTTTCCAAATAGCGAAGGCCCTGGGGTAGTGTTTGGAGGGGTTTTTGGTTAACAACGTCACAGAGTGGAAAAGGACAGAGCTGGTAGTCGCGGGGTTACAGGGTGTTGAAACGGTATATTTAGGAAGGGAAGGAATAGGAGTTCATATTTTATAAAGATAGACAACTAAATGAGTTAAATTACTTTTTAAGGGTATGATTTGGGGCTGTTTGAAGAGGTGTATTTAGGCGAGAAGGAATGGGTTTCAATATAAGATTTAAAATGTTTTATTTAAGCTTATTTGATTAAGCCTTTTAGGTAGAAGCGAGCTAAATGCCAGTTACAACAAGTTATCAGTTTAAAAATTATTAGAGAAAAAAAATTATTAGAGAAAAATATTATAGAAAAAAATATTATAGAAAAAAATATATATATACATATATGTGTTAACCAAGGAAAAAGGGGTTTAATAGCAGAATCCATATTTTCTAAAGATAGGCAAATAAAGAAGCTTGGGATAAGAAGGTAGGGGGGTTAAAATATTTTTTAAGGTTAACGTTAGGGTAAAATTAAGATTAAAACTTAAATTGAATCCTTTTAATTTATATTCTAACATATCGTCAACGGGGATTTAAATTCTAAATTTAAGTATTCGAAAAATTTGCCTTGTGGCGGAACTTACTGATGAATTCCCTCCTAAGATTCAGTAGCCGGTGTTGGTGGGGGTATTTTAATATTGAATTTTTTTCCAGTAAACATAGGCAGCACCTATCAGGAAAATTCCTCGGAATACGGGCTGAACCTATCAGTTTCCAGCTAATTTCAGGATCCAGCCCTTCCGCTTTCATTTTCCAGAATGCCCGCGAAAGGGCTGTCTGGTACCTCTGGCCGGGGTTCGAAAAGGAGTACCTGTGGTTATACAGTCTTTGTTTAAAAGGACCGGCGGACCTACCGATATAAGTCCGGAAGTCGTTTTTTTTTCTTTTTTTTTGTTAGATGGAGAAATGCGGGCTTCATAAATCACCTGGGTGGATTTGCATTTTCCCTTCACCGGGCAGGCGTCCACAGAATTACAGTTGCATTCGTTTAGAATTCCGGACCTAGATTCACCATTGCGCAAGTTCACCAGAATACTCCTATTATGGGAACTAATAAGGCTGTCCATATTCGGGGTGCAAGAATAACTAATTTTAAGCGTGTACCTATTAAAAATCTTCCGTAGAGGGTTACTGTTATTAAAATGTTTGTCTATTAACTTGAGAAAATATTTACCAATATTGATGTTAGTTAGTTTACAATAAGGGGGGGTTTAAACCAAATTATCTTTCTTTTTCTACAGTTTCCTTTATTTTTATTTTTGGATGATTCGGAGTCTATTGTAGGTTTATTATATGTTAACTTGTTCTTATATCCACTTTTTTGAAGGGCCTTATTGTAAATATTTTTACTTGCATTGAAAGTTTTAATGTTGGATGATAATTGGTTGATTCTATTATTCACTATATTGGGTATCTGTTTTATAATATTTTGGGGGTGGTTGGATGAAATATTAATATAAGTGGGAGAACTATTTTCTTTGAAAAATGGTTGGTAGGATCCATCATTTAAGTTAAGGGTGATGTCTAGATAGTTTACAATTTTAAGATTAGAGGTGACTTCGACTTTAAAACCGAGGTACTTCAGGGCTCTAATTATTTTTTTGTGTATCCTATTTGTGTAGGGCCCATTGGAATTAGGGATAATTATTAATCCATCGTCCCGATATAAGCCTAATGGTTTTGGGTCTAAAAACGTGCTTAGAATATCTAAAATGTAAATTCCAGCAAGATCTGCCACCTGGGCTGAATCATATGCTCCCATAGGGACGTCACCCCCCCGGCCCCTTTGTCCATGTGGAATCGTCAAAGGTGAGAATGGATTTTCTGGCCGCAAAGATAATTTCGTAGTCCCTATCCGAAATGTTCACGTAATTTTTAGCAAATCTTAAACAACTCTCAAGAAGGTCCCTTGATATAGAGGAATAGAAATCGACAATATCGAATTTAAGGAAGGTGGATTTAGATTTGTTTTTGATGTTGTTAAACCAGTCTATCGTATCTGAAGAACTTTTCCAAAGGTTTGGTTGTAGATTCAATAGTAGCTTCTCTATTAGTTTTTTTAGAATTTCCCTGGAAATTATGCCTAAGTCACTTTTTGTAGGATTAATTAGCCTGGTTTGTAATTTGTTTTGGAAATTTGGTTTGTGGTCATTAAATAAAACGTAAGCTTCTTTAGTGGCGATTTTGCCAATTTTGTCACTAATATTTAATTCTTTGGCGAATTTGGCTGTGTTTGTATTAATTTCAGATAATGCTAGGTTCCTTCTGTCTACTTTGTAATTACTAGTTAGGTTATTTTTAAGGACATTTATGTAATTTAAAGGATCACATTTATAAATGTTGTTAGATTTGTTGGATTTTACCCACAGGTGCTTAGATTTTTTCAGGTTTCTAATGTCTGATTTTAGTAAGTTCTGGAATTTAGTTGAAGGCCCACAGAATTTGATGTTGGGGATCAGGTCGAAAACGTCCTTCTCGAAAGAGTTCAGAAATCTGCATACGGGGGGTGTGCGCTGGGTCCTCAGGTTAAAGGAATCCGTGGAATGATGTGCAGAGTCTGTAGAGCGGAGAAGAAAGTGTGCCTTCCATCGAAGTCTCCTTATGAAGTTTTCAATTTTTTCGGTGAGGTGAAGGAGAAAAGAGTGAGTGTTTGGGTAAGGAATATTTTTCAAGGAATAATCCAGGGTAAACTTCTCCATTAGTAACAGAACTAAATCTGCCGAAACTAGTATTAATTAAGCTATAATTTAAATCGTTTTGAACAGCTCACCGAGGATGAACTCGGAAGGAAAAAAAAGGGGGGAGCAAAAAAAGAAACAAACGAAGTACATGAACAAAAAGTCAAGCACTCGTAAGAAAGAAAAAATCCGCAAGACGAAAACCCGAACACTAAAGCGCTCAATACGAAAGTAGAGAAAACAAAGACAGAAAATCTAAGCAAGAGCCAACAACCTATCACGGTTTCGCCCTACGGCTCGTCAGGGTAAAATGGCCAGTTTCCCTGACGAGCCGTAGGGCGAAACCGTGATAGGTTGTTGGCTCTTGCTTAGATTTTCTGTCTTTGTATATATATATATATATATATATATATATATATATACTCTAGCAGTATAGCCCGGCGTTGCTCGGGTGTGATGAAAGCTTTAAAACTAATCCATGGTCCTGGGGCTCAGACTCTTTGGACGTTGGCACGAAAGACTAAAAAGCAATAGATCTTTCCAGTTAAAGCGAAACTTTAGACTGTAAGAAAGATGAATGGATGTAATTGTAAGAACTGCAACCTTGAAACTTCTGTATATAGTTTGTTATGTCTTTGTCTATGAGTGTATCAAAGTTCTATTCTATAACCCGATTTTTTCGATTATCGATTTTCGATATTTATCCGGGGTACCTCGACACAAACCATAGCTATGAACACTCGCAGTCACTTATAGTACAACTGTGTAAATTTTCAAGAAAATCGGTTCAGCCGTTTTGGAGTCTGTAGGTAACGGATGCACAGACACACAGACACACACACACAGACAAAGTTCCATTTATAAATATGTTTAGATATAGAGTGCATGTTCTTTGGTCGTCGGGAGTCACCACTGAAGCTATAGGGGTACGTCAGCCACGCCTGTTACAAGGCCACTTCCAAACATAGCCGACAAGATCACGGTTCAGCCGTTTTGGAGTCTATAGTTAACGGATACGCAGACACACACACAGACAAAGTTTCATTTATAAATAAGTTTAGATTATATATATATATATATATATATGTAGGTATGTAGGTATGTATATATACATACATACATACTAGAATTATTCAATAAATAAGGGGCATTTTTAGGTATAAAGATTTCTTAAAAACATTTTTCCTTTACTTCTTTTTCAAAGGGATTTAATTTTTTTGCAGACTGAAAAAACACTTTGAGAGTTTTAGAGATTAACAAAGATGGCCGACCAAGAAGCATGCTCCAGGATTAAACAGAGGTCAGTTATCAAGTTTTTGGTTGCTGAAGGGTGCAAACCAGTTGAATTTTATAGGAGAATGTCAACTGTGTATGCGCCACATGTTTCAGTCAAAAAATGTCTACAAGTGGGTTAAATTGTTTAAAGAAGGACGGAGCAGTGTTGAGAATGAAGACAGGCCTGGGTGGCCTACAGAAGTGAGGTCTCCTGATTGAGGTGATCGAATCAGTCAATGTCTTCATTCAGTCTGACAGAAGGATAACAGGTGATTATATTGCAAGGACTTTGAGCCTGTCTGTTGAACAAACGCAAGGCCTCACACAGCAGCCCAAACGGTGCAGACCATCAACTAGCTGGGCTGGGAACTGCTCTCTCATCCCCATAACAGCCCAGACCTTGCTCCTTTCAGACTTTCACCTGTTTCGATATTTGTCGGGGGTACCTCGATACAACACCTAGTTAAGAACACTAGCAGACGCTTATAGTACAACTGTGTAAATTTTCAAGAAAATCGGTTCAGCCGTTTCGGAGTCTATAGGTAACAGACGGACACACAAAGACACACACATAGACACACAACACACACAGAGACAAAGTTCCATTTATAAATAAGTTTATATATATATATATATATATATATATATATATATATATATATATATATATATATACGCCTGTTAACCTGTATTTTTTTATTTTTATAAAACTCCGTCTCTGGTATCTAAGACAATATCAAAGCTTGAACACCATAAGGCGATCGGAGGGGATGGATTCCTGGTCATTGTCCTGAAAAAGTGCGCATCTGAAATCTCCTCTGTCCTCTCTAAACTCTTTCTACCTCCTGTTTTCCTGTCTGGTGGAAATCCTCTTCTGTGGTTCCTGTCTTTAAGAACTCGGGGGAACCCTCTGACCCATCCAATTATCGCCCTATCAGCCTCCTACCAATTTTGGGAAAAATGTTCGAGGCTATAAACTGTCCTCAGACAGAGAGTATGGATTCCGCTTTGCCAGGTCTATTGCCGATATGCTAACGAGCATCACGGAGTACATATACCAGGCCCTCAATAAGTCCGGCGAGTCTCGTGCTGTTGCCCTGGATATCTCCAAGTCTTTTGAAAGGGTTTGTCACGCTGGCCTCCTGTGCAAGCTTCGGGGCTATGGCATCACTCGACGCTTGCTTGATATGATCCAATCATTTTTATCTAACCGCTTATTGAATGTAGTGTTTATTTTTTACTAGTCAATATTCTCGAAAATTTTAATAAAGAAACTTTGCCCACCGGAAGTATCCAAGTGTCTAACTCAAATTCGGATATCCACAAAAAAATAAATAAATAAATAAAAATAAAGTTTGGGGTAATTGAATGTATTCTTGAATGAGCATGCCTCCACTTCCTACCGAACGAATGCTGGTGTTCCCCAGGGCTCTATCTTAGGCCCGACGCTCTTTCTAATCTTCATAAATGATCTCCCAGACGTGATCAAATCCGAAGTAGGCATCTATGCAGATGACACCACCATTTATTCCCGCATCAGTAAGACATCTGGCGAGGTGGACAAATATAACCACGCTGCTGGTCTAGAGAAGGACCGCCACTCAGTGGTGGATTGGGGTAAGAAGTGGCTCGTAAATTTCAATGCCAGTAAAACAAATCTCCTATCTGTTAACCATCACAGGCAATCTCTCCTGCCAACTATAAGCATGGACCAAGCAAGTCTTCCCGAAAGCAATATACTGCGCCTCCTCAGCCTTACCCTTTCTTCCGACCTCAAGTGGAATCATTACATTGAATTAATAGCTAAATCCACTGCTAGGAAGGTTGGGTCACTGTGTAGGGCCAGGAAGCTTTTTTCCGCCTGACTCTATCTTGCACATATACAAATCAACCATTCGACTGTGCATGGAATACTGTTGCCATATCTGGTCAGGCACACCTGCTGTTCGTTTTAGTCAGGCTCCAAAGGCGAATCTGTAAAGTGATTAGTCCTGACCTGACAACTCGTCTCCAGCCACTTTCTTATCGGTGGGATGTGGCTTCCCTCTGTCTTTTCTACAAATATTTTCATTGCTTCTGCTCGAAAGAACTTAGGTCAGTGATGCCCCCCCCCCCCCAGCACAAGAATTTACTCGGGCAACCATACTGGCATCAATGTTTCAGCCTTTTACAGTTAGATCAACCAAATGCAGGCGACAATTCTACTCCAGCAGCTTCTTTTCTCGCGATACTCGCCTGTGGAACTCCCTTCCGTATACTTGGTTTCCTGATGGCTATAAACTCCAAGAATTTAAATGCAAAACCAATTCCCATCTCTATTCCACTTAACTGCAGTTCTTTCCACATCACCCTGTGTATCTTGCTTTTTTTCTTTCTCTATATCTTAGTAACTGGCTTCATTCCTGTGTTCACATGTTTCCCTTGTCCTTTCTCTTTCTCCCCCTGTAGCTGATTCGTCTTTGTCTTCACTCTTTTCCTGTCTAAAACTTTAACTCTCTTATGTAGCCCCCTGCACATCAGTGGCGGTACCACCTTGCTTGGGGTGAAATGATTAAAAATTATTAATCACTGCTTCATGTTTTGAAACATCTGTTTGCTGGTGGAAGCACATGTGTATATATTAAAGCACTTGTAGATTTGCGCGTGTATATTAGCATTTATAAACGCTAATATACACGTGCAAATCTATAAAGGCTTTATTATTGTGTCACTTAAATCAAAAATATATGAGATAACGTCCTCAGAGGATATAAAATAGAAATATTATATTGAGTCCATTGCTAGGTCAGTTGCTAAAAATGTTGGTTCATTGTATCGTGAAAGACATTTTTTTCTCCAGAAACTGTCTTACTTATCTATAATTCTACGAATCGTCCATGCCAAGAATATTGCTGACACATATGGTCCAGTGCCTCTGTTATTTAACTTGCGCTTCTTGAAAAAATTCAAAGAGAATCAGCAACATTACTGTTCCTGTTTTGGCTATTCGACTTCAGCCACTTACCGACTGCTGTAAGATTGCCTCTCTTTGCATTTTTTATAAATATTTTCATGGTAATTCTTGAGATGAGCTTTTCAGTTTGGTAGGACTTTATAAATTTTAACTCTAGACTAAATACAAAACTGGCATCAATGTCTCATCAAATTACAGTTGATCTGACAAGATGTAGTCGTAAGTTCTATGCTAACAATGTCTTTTCTCACACCTCGCTTCTAGAACTCCTTTATGGCTCCATACTTTCCAGCCAACATAAACGTACAAAAATTTAAATGCAATGTTAATCACTATCTACTATCCTCCCGAATATTCTCTTTCTGCTCACTATTAATGTTTCTGTTCTTAATTCTTTCTCAACCTTGCGTTTTAGTGGCTTTATTGCCTTACTTGGGGTGATACCGATAAAAAATGTTTGTATTGAATTTGATCTGCGCTGAGGGATACATCTTTGAAATGTTCGTTGTGGTGCATTGGATATCGGCTCGGAACGAAAAATCGTGGTGCCGAGTTCGAATTCCAGCTGAATTCATTGCATTCACTTACGCGCAAATATCCTTGGGAAAGGTATTAATCCGTCTAATCCTTCCAGTCATGGGTTAAATAACAAGACAGATTGGGTTTTATAGCCTTGGCCGGCACCCAGACTACCGCAGAATGCAATAGCAACCTACTGCGGGATAATCTTTGGCCCAGTCAGTCATGTCTCTTTTGAGACATGATCGCCCAAGCGTGTATCACGTATGGCACTTAACTAACTAACTGAGAGATACATTTTAAATAAGATCTTGCTTGGTGGCTTACGTACTTGCGCAATACGTACCAATGTCAAAGGACGTAGTTCGCAGCTCAGTAAATGCTTGAATTACGAATGTTAATTTTCAGCAGCAGAAATGCTTTTGACAATTGAAATACTGGCGCAGTTCATTCATCCTAAATCAAAATTTATTCCTGTGTCACCCGCTACGGACAACTCATCACCAGGGAAGTAAAACTTGAAGCAAAAGAAATGTGTTTCCACAGAAGGATGCTTAGAATACCGTGGACCAAACATGTGAAAAAACGACGAGGTCTCAGAGTAAATGAAAACAAAAAGACCCTGAAAATTATCATCGGGAAGGCACAGATGAGATTTCTAGTGTTCATAATATGGAAAGAGTGCTAGGAAAATTTGATTGTCACAAGGCAGATTATAAATAGAGCGAGATAGAGGAAAACAACATGTAGCCTCCCAAGAACAGGGTTCAAGAGATATGATAAAAAGATAAAAAAATTATAAAAATCTACAAGTGATGAGAAATTGTGGAGTGTCATAATCGCCAAGGTCATGAAGGAACATCGAACATAGAAGAAGGTATTTTCAATTATTTGTAAGCTATCATGGGCGAACATTTAGAAATACAAAGCTAGAAAGTGATATATAGTTATATAGATATGTATGACCATGCGTGCGTGCATATATGCGAGAGAGAGAGAGAGAAAGAGAGAGAGAGAACAAGGACTGGAAAGATTTAATTAAAGGCGTGCCTGTGTACGTGTGTGCATGTGCGCATATTTTGGGGGTCAGTCAGTTAAGTGCCACACGTGATACACTCTTTGGGCGATCATGTCTCTTTCGAAACATGACTGAGATTATCCCGCAGTAGGTTGCGATTACTTTCTGCAGTAGACTTATTGCCAGCCAAGGCTATAGAACCAAATCCGTTCTATTATTTAACCCATAACTGGAGGGAAGAGACGGATTAATACCTTTCCCAAGGGTATTTGCGCGTAAATGAATGCAAGGAATTCAACTAGAATTCGAATTCGCCCCCCCCTCCCGAATTCTCGTTCGGAGCCGATATCCATTGCGCCATAACGCACATCCGCTGAGGGTACATGTGCAGAACATTAAACTCTCCTCATATCTCTCTCGCATTCTCTTATTTCCGAATGTTTTCTTTCTTTCCCACCTCTCTCTCTCTCTCTCTCTCTCTCTCTCTCTATCGCACACTTATTATTAGTAAATATTAGATTAGTTTACGCCTAAATAAAGTGAGACCAGGAGATACATCTCTACTCTCCCTACCAACTAATGGTATATAGATATTTTTCTTACATATCGTCGAGAGTATGGGCACCCAGTGAAGATCGAACTCACTACTCAGTTGTAATGATTCAAGCGAGGCGAGATGCCATCACGTTGAGATGCCAAAAAATAATTTTCTAAATGTAGCTGATATGTGACACAAGGCCGGAAGTATAGAGCGCTAATGGAGGTTCGAACTTGCTACCGTCATGGTTGATATAAGGAGACAACCTTACTATCCACTGCACGACGTCGGAGTGCAGAAAATGTTTTTATAAGCGTAGCTTAGGTGTGGCACAAGGCCGAAAGTGTGGAGCACCAACAGAGGATCGATCTCACTGTTCAGTCTTAATTGATCTGACAAGCTTCTAATAACAGCAACAGACATAGCATTTTGTATTTTGGGTCACTGAAAAAGCTGGAGTGTATTTTTTTTAGTTCTTATATTTTATTTTAACTTTACTATTCTCTCTGTTGACGTACAGAGAAGTACAATAAAATCATTAGTCCACATAGAGTGACCTTAATTTCTGTCTTGTTTCTTTTGTTCTGGCCTGTTTCCCTTATTTCTGCATGTGCATCCAACCACCTCTTGATTTAAGTTGTTGAGAAAGCAGTACAAAGACAACCGTCCTTTCTTCGCATATCAGAAAACCACAATGTGGCAGGGGATGTGAAAGATTTTCGACTGATCATTTGATATCTTCGATCACCTGGGACGGAACGGAAGCGAACAGCTACAGACTTAGATGTGAGTAAATTACGGCCAGTTAGCGACCGCAATATAATTTTGAAACCAGGCGGTGATAGGGTGTCATAATCCTATTCGGTTGTATACGTTTCCCTCTAGATATGCTAGTGTGAGTGTTGCATATGCTGGTGCCATTTTTGTCCCCATCGCGGTATCTGTTGTTTGAATACAGTTTTGGTTTGGAAGGAATTGTTTTCTAAAAAATAATCCTATACTCTGGATAATAAATTCTTTTGTGAAGCTTGTGGTAAGTATTTCTGGGTGTTTTTCAATCTAAAATATAAAGGCCTGTTTACCAACTTAATGGGGTATGTTGCTGTACAGGCTGTTCATATCAAATGTTATTATGAATGAAAATGGGTCTAATTTTAGTGGTATGAAGCTTAGAAAATATATGCTGTGTCTAATGTAGCTTTTTATTTTTGTGGTGTATGGTTGTTATATTTTATCTATTAGGTTGCTCAGACTGCTTGTGGGGAAGGCTGGCCCTGCTACAATGAGTCTGAATTTAACATCACTAGGGTTTGAGGGTTTGAATATATTCAGATTTTTGTTTCTGTATAGTTGCTTTAATCGTGTTTGATTTGTGTATCGTTGAGAGTCCGTAAAAACTGCTATTTTTCGATATAAAGTCTGTAAGAAAGTCTTTTCCTTTTTTTTTCGGCAGTATTCCGCTGTGTGCAGACTTTTTTTTAATTTTTTATGCGCTGTTTCCATCTATATTATGGTTGATTAATCTGTAGTTATTTTTGTTTCCTAACATATGTTGAATATTTGTTTTGTAGTAAGTTCTGTCCATAATGACTACAGAACTGCCCTTGTCTGCTTTCTTTGCTATGCCATTGTTCTCACGGATGTTTTCTAATACTACTTTTTGTTTGTGTGTGAGATTGTTCCACACAAACTTAAATAAAAATTACAGATTGAGTTGACAAGTATACATATATATATATATATATACATATATATATATATACTTGTCGACTTAAACTGTAATCTACTTAACAAAAAAAAAGCGATTTAATAAACACATGTTGCCATAGAAAAAATACTCGCTTAAATTCTGAGACACCGACTGATACCGATTCCTCTATACATTTGCCTCTTTCTTTCTTTCTTTCTTTCTTTCTTTCATTCTTTCTTTCTTTCTTTCTTTTAATTAATATGTAAGGGGGGTGTAAATACACACAGGGTGATATAATAGAAAATATAACATTAACAGACCCCCCAGTAATTGCAAGGAGCGAATAAATCGCTCTCTCTGCCTCTTACATTTTAATTATTTGATTAAAATTTACTTTTAGACGAGCTCCTTCTTCCCCCCTTTTTGTAAGTAAAACTTTTGTTGTTTTTCCTTGTACTGCTTTATTATTCATAACACCAAAAAGTGTTGGCCGAAAGGTTCCTCAGGTTAGCACAATGACGTCAATATTGTTTAAAGCAATTTGTTGTTTCCGTGGGTACAAATCTTTATATATATATATATATATCTTTTAACCAGATATATTTTCATTATTTTAAAAGATTCTTTTTATCGGATACTCGTATTTTAGTAGACGTTCCGCTATTTTAACAGTATTTATTTCATCTACTTCTGCGAAATCGAAAAAACTTATGAAAAGACTACTTTCGTTGTAGTAGAAGCACAGGGAAGCCACGTCACGATGCTCTGGAATGCGATGAGTGCGAAAATAGATAAGTGGGGGCAACACAAGGCCTGAATAAAAAAAAAAGTAGCCCTGCATAAAAGTAACATTAAACTAGCCAATAACAGGAATTTGTACCTTTCCCAACACTTATACCGATGTAATGAAGGTAAATTTAGGATAATGCCTACCTACCAAACTGCAGACTATAACACGCACATGATGCAGGAAGAAATATTTTTAAAAAATACAAACTTTCCCTTAATAAAGCAACATGAAAGAACTAAAACGCACACAAATATGCTAAATTCAAACGCTCAGGTCACAAAAGAAAATTATATGTATCAAATAACAAGTACATTTTGGGGAAAAAAACAAAGCAAATTTTGCAAACCATTGACAAAAATAGTTATTCTGGATTCCAATTTGGCAGAAAGCAACAAACGGAACTTTATGACCCGTATCTTATTTTCATCACTAAAAAGTAGAATTATACACACGCAAAATTGGATCAAAATCGCTGAAAACAATTTTGAAGAAAACAACCGAATTTTGAAGAAAACAACCGAATTTTGAAGAAAACAACCGAAAGTAATTTTCGCGAGTAACTATGAAAATTTTTAAGGCCAATGAAAAATGAGCGATTCTCGAAGCTGAGAAAGATTTAACAAGCTAGTGAGAAAATAGCGTGAAAATACCCAGCAAACGAACACGCACTCATATCAACCTTCTGAATTGTTAATCGACCACTTATCTATATATAGACGGTGTTTTCGGCCGTCAAAAAGACATACGGATCTCGATATGTAAAGTCAGAAATTTATTCGTCTGAAAAGAGTCAACTTAGGACGTGAAACATGTGTAGCGACACCAATACCATTATAGACACTCAATGTATGATACAAAAGATAAATAATATTATTAATAATAAAACAACAATCAATTCACAGTTTAAACAAAATGTTCACGACTTCTCGCACATTTTTTACCAATACCAATTCCTCTCGTTGGAACAATCGTAATTTCTGTTTTCAATATATATATATATATCAGATATGTTTACCTAATAGCAATTCCTATTGACTTTTTAGTGCATCCTCTCTACTCTCCTCACCCCATATACATTTTCTTATTTTTCCCTTTGTCAAACCCAAAGGACTGGCCATAATAGCTGTAAAGGACCATACAATATCTTCTACTGTTAAATCTGTCTATAAAACTTTCAACACATCCATTAATCACCTCTATCCTCTACCCCTTCCCTCTTTTCGTTCAACTTCTAACTAACAACTTACAACTCTAAGTTCCCATTTTCTACACCACCTACATCTCACACATAATTCAGAATTTTCCATTTTCTTTTCACACTACCTGATGAGACATTGTCCTTTCAATGTCAAAACAAACTGTACACTTTGTAGTAGATGATAATTTGTACATGTTCTAAACTATAATTTATAATAAATATCCATAGCTCTATTTTATACTGAGCACTGTTTTAAATTAATGTCTTGTTAATTTTCTTCGTTCCTTATTCACTTGGATATATATATATATATATATATATATAGATAGATAGATAGATAGATAGATGTGTGTGTGTTTTTGTCTGTGTGTGTGTTTCTCTGTGTGTGTATGTTTTTGTCTGCGTGTGTGTTTCTCTCTCTCTCTCTCTCTCTGTGTGTGTGTGTGTGTGTGTGTGTGTGTGTGTGTGTGAAGAGTATCGGAAAGTAAGTTGCAAATAACTATAAATAACTGGAATTTAAATGTGAAAGTTGCAAACAAGCCAACAACGTTTGGGGTATTATTTCTTGTAACAGCGACGTCAAAACAAAGATGACCGTCTCTATGAAAATATGGTCGGATAGAGTCGTGCGTGAATATTGCATGCAAAGGGCAAACAAAAAAAAAAAAGAACTGGGTCCCAAAGCAATTACCTGAAAAACACAACTAGCCTATGATCATTTCTTTTCTAGCTTTTGGAAACGTATATTGGAAGTTGATAAGGACTTTCCAGACCACAAGTTCATGAAATAAAAACTCGGGTACATCACGTCATCTCAGAGACAAAGATTAATTCCAGGATCTGAAAGTATCCATCGTCACCGACCCCACTTAAAATAGTACAGAATTATCCAGTGCAGAAAGTCATATTATCTGCCGTTGTGGGACGGTGTAAGGGGGCAGGGTAATGGTAAGCGTCTCCGAACACCAAATCGGCGAACCGAGTTCGAATTATTGTGTTCGCTAAATTCAGTTTCGTTCAGCTCGTAGCAGAGGTATTAATCCATCTCTTATGTCTCCCAGATATGGGGTAAATATGAAGGTGGGCTTCACCTTCTTGCTGCGGAAGCTTTTTGAGAGGTGCGTTCCCCAACTCCTCACTGAAGTCTACAGAAAGAGAGCCAGTGTTCTGAAACGCAAAAAGTGTTTTGTTCGTAACATGGTAATACATTTGTTTTTGTTTGTTTAATTTACTCTCAGTTCATCCAATACGAGGCTCAAGAGCAACACAAGGTAGAGGGTTACTGAGAGAGATTTTTGTAAAGAAAATAAAGTAAGAAACTCATATTATGATGACTACTAGGATAGATGTCCGTTGAGCTTCTAGTTGTAATGGAAGCATCCTCACTGGAGTTTGTTCTACAAAGCAACAGTTCTGGAGAAAAAGCTGTCTAAGTGAAACTTGCTTTTTGTCAAAAATATATATATATATATATAGTCCCAGCAAAATGGTTGGATTATTTTCCCGCTTAATCGTAACTTTAATCCTGACTATCCTCTTCAGATTATCAGCAACTTAGACTGCTTAGAAATATTTAAATTAACTGGTCCGATCATAAAAAATAGAGAAAATCTATTTTAAAGAATATTTTTTATTTTTTTTATAATCGTGTGGCCCCAAGCAAGACATTTTACTGCCACTGTTGTGCTGGGGGTTACATAGGAGGTATGTTATGAGAAAGAATGACAGGTCATAGGGAGTATCAGGAAGTGTGCAAGAGAAGGATGAGAATACTGATGAGAGAGGCGTGGACGGAGGAGGGAGCATAAGAGAGAGGATGCAAGTTATTGAGACAGGAGATGACTATTGAATTTACATTTGAATTCTTGAATTGTAGCTGTCGGGAAAGCAAGTAAGCGGAAGGGAATTCCACAAGCGAGAAGTGCGAGAAAAGAAGCTGTTGGAGTAGAATTTGAGTTTACAATTTATCGGTTTCACAGTAAAAGGATGGGACATAGTTGTTAATCTTGTGGCTCGAGTAAATTTATGTATAGGGGGTACCAGTGAGCTAAGTTCATCGGAGTAGAAGCCGTAAACGTATTTGTAGAAGAGACACAGGGAAGTCACATTGCGTCGGTGAGAAAGCGACTCTATCCTAGCTGCCTAGTCGGGATCGATCACATTCTCCAGTGGATTTTGTCAAGCACCCGTAGGTGGATAGTAGATTAACTATTCAGTCACGACTTTGAGCACGATATTTGTCAGAACCGAAAATGTTTTTGTTTTTTTCATTTTTAGGAGATGCTGTTCACAGTATATGTGCGGGTGGTGCAATGAATATCGGCTCGGAATGAGAACTCAGAAACCTGAGTTCGAATTCCCGTTGAATTCGTTGCATTCACTTTCGCGTAAATATCCTTGGAAAGTTATTGATCCATCTCTTCTTTCGGCTATTGGTTGAATAGCAAGATAGTTTGGGTTCTATAGCCTTGGATGGCAACCTACTGGGGGAAGATGTTCTGCCTAGTTAGTAATGGACCGAAAGAAACATGATCCTCCAACCAAGCGTGTATCTCTTATGGCATTTAAATGACCTATTCTTAATACGTACAGTGTCAAATCGATCACTGTTCTCTAGTGTTCAATGTATATTTTTGTATTTTTTATTTACAAATGTTAAGTTTGAAACATTGCTTAGCTCATTAATAACAGCCTGCAACTACCGCTTCCTTTTAGCCAGATTGTAATATTACAGAAATCAATGATCAATGGAAAAAAGGAGATATAGAGAAAAACTGAAAATAGAGGAATGTTTAAATTTAGATTCCAATTTCAAGTTTCGGGCACGTCCGATGTGATGAGAGACACAACCTAGCCGACTTCATTCGTCCTACTGCTTGTTCTTTTACCTTCTTTTTTTTTTTTCTTCTTAAATACCCCATATTGTAAAAGCCGTTATTTCGTGAAAAAAAAAATGCTACTTCCGAATTTCAATTTACCAGGGAAAACTCAAAACATTAGCGCATTTTCCAGGCATTTACACCTTAATAATTAATTTCCGGTTTTTCATGAACAAAATAATTCTTTAAAACTCTTTAAGTCGAAATTATTAAGGCTCCGTTTGAAAATGAAAACGCGTCACAGACTATTATTTTGTCATTCAACGTACGTGTGTGTGTGTGTGTGTGTGTGTGTGTGTGTGTGTGTGTGTGTGTGTGTGTTCTATTTTGGCATTCAACATTTATAAACAGAAGAATGTCGTTAGCCTATCAGAATTTTTAAATTTTGTAAATACACTAAAAGTCAAGTTAAAGTATGAAGGGTGCTAAGTGATGCAATTTAATGCCTAAAAAACTAAAGTGATTAAACGTTATTACTGTTATATATATATATATATATATATATATATATATATATATAGTGTGTGTGTGTGTGTGAGTGTGTGCGCGTATGTATGTGTGTGTACGGCGCACGGCAGAGTTCAAGGACAGCCTTGAGCTCCGTTAACATAGCAACAATTCCAATACTTTTCCTTATAAAATCTAAAATTGTCGACTAAATTACACGCAAATGAAAATATTCACCAAATTTACACAAAAAATATCTTGAAATAATAAAAAGTAAAATTATTCACTAAAATCGCCATTTGCTACAAACATGGCCTTTAGGCGACTTCGGAATCTCCAGCAACTCTTCTAAACTGTCTCCTTTTTTAAATTGGTGAATGCTGCCAAAATCCTTGCCTTCTGTTTATCTTTGGTGTAACAAGGAGTTTTGTTGGTCTTTTGCTCACCTGCACCCCTCACCTAATAATAGAGGGTTGCAGTCTGGAGAGCTAGGTGGGCAGATATAAGGGGTGATGTGGTCCCAGAAATTGTCTGAACCATGACTGGGCTATCCTACATGTACGGCATGGTGCAGAATCATGTTGCCAGAAACAGGGTCTTTCAACAGCCACCCTCTTGACCCAGAGCAGAAATATCTCTTCAATCTATTTGATGCAAGCCTGCGTGTTGAATCTGAGGCCCTGTGGCAAGATGAATGGTGACATACCGTCGCCATCATGAGTGACTACTCCAAACGCCATGATGTTGACTGGATGTATTATCCTACTCTTTCCGAATCCTCTAGACTTTCCGCAAATTGACACACAAACCATCTGAAATGTTCGTATTGGATTTTCCAACACGAATGCCAAGAATTAAAGCATGTCGTTTCCAAATTTCTGACGAAGATAGCACCATGACTCAATTCGTCATGGTTCTCTCTTTCTCAGAGTCGATTCCCAACTGACCATACTATACTGTTCACACAATATCAAATGAAACAACGCGCATGCCCAAAATTGACATACAAAATGGAAACAATTTTTTTTAACCAATTCTCCCCAAGCAAGGCATTCCACTGTCACTATTGCACACGGGGTTACATAGGGGAAAGTGACGAGAAAGAGTGGTTAGTTATAGAAAATGTCGGAAGTGAGGGTGATAGACGGATGAAGATACCGATAATGAGGGTTGGGTAGATGGGAAGAGAGTTTGAGAGAATGGATGCGAGTTAGTATGATAAGAGGTGTCTATTGACCTGACATTTAAATTCCTCGAGATTGTAGCTGTCGGGGAAGCAAGTATATGGAAGAGAATTCCAGAGGCGGGAAGTGCGAGAAAAGAAGCTGTTACAATAGAAATTGCGGTTACATCTTATCTGTTTCACTGTAAAAGGGTGGGACCTAGTTGCCAATCTAGTACCTCGTGCAAATTCATACCTAGAGAACACCAGTGATCTAAGTTCATCGGAACAGAAGTCGTGAAAGTATTTATAGAAAACGCACAGGGAAGCCACATCACGCCGGTGAGAGAGTGACTGCAACCGGGCTGCCAAGTCGACATCAATCACATTACAGATTCTCCGTTGTATTTTGTCAAGAAGCCCGAGGAGAATAGTAGGGACAACCGATCAGATGTGGCAGCAGTATTCAATACATAGGCGGATGGTAGATTTATATACGTGCAGGATGGAAAACGGTGAAAACTTCCAGGCCCTGCACAGAGAACCGACTTTCATAGCAGCAATGGATTTGATATAGTCATTCCATTTGAGGTCCGCTGAGAGTGTGAGGCCAAGGAGGCGTAGTGTTTTACTCTCAGGGAGGCTAGCCTGTTCCATACTAATGGGAGGTAGGAGCGATTGTCTATGATGGTTAATTGATAGCAGCTTCATTTTGGAAGCATTAAAATTTACGAGCCATTTCTTACCCCAGTCCACCACGGATTAAAGGTCCTTCTCAAGCTCGGCAGCGAGGTTCGCTTTGTCGCCCACACCAGATTTTTGCTCGAGGCGAGAGTAAACTGTGGTGTCATCGGCGTACATCACATCCTGTGTATACGCTAAAAAGAAAACTTATATTAATGTGTTAATTATTATTTCAGTAAAAGTCAATCAATCTTTCAAGCTTGGTGAAGCTTGGACTGTTGCTTTGGACACATCTCAAAGGTACTTGATAGGATTTGGCATACCGTTCTTCTTTACAAGTTAATATATTATTGTATTACTGAACCAAATTTTGAACTGATTCAACTTTCTTATGAAATCGAGAAATCATGGTTCTCTTGAATGGCCACTCTTCTGGTTCATTTTTTCATTGATTCAGGTTTTCCCCAGGCCTCTATCCTTTCATCTGCGTTGTTTCTAATTTTCATAAATGATCTTTCTGATGGCATCAGTTTTCAGCTCGTTATCTAGGATGATGATACAACTACCTACTGTCTTAATAGTGAGTTCGATCTGTTCAAAAATGTCTCATGGACAAAAATGTCTCATGGACAAAAATGTCTCATGGACGGATCTCAAAAATGATTTATAATATGTTGTTAAATGGTGCAACCAGTGGCTTGCTAATTTGGATGCCTCCATAACGAAGCTGTTCTCTTTTAATCGTCTGTGAGAACCATTTTTACCTTCATTCAACCGGGCCGATGCTAACCTTCAGATCAGGGACTCGTTGCACCTCAGTCAGTTAAGTGCCATACGTGATACGCGCTTGGGCGATCATGTCTCGAAAGAGACATGACTCACTGGGCAGAAGATTATCCTGCAGTAGATTCCCATTGCTTTCTACGGTAGACAGGTTGCCAACCAAGGCTAAAGAACCCAATCTGTCTTGTTATTTAACCCATAACTGGAAGGAAGTGACAGATTAATACCTTTCCCAAGGGTATTTGCGCGTAAGTGAATGCAAAGAATTCAACTGGAATTCGAACTCGGCTCCCCGATTTTTCGTTCCGAGTCGATAACCACTGCACTCAGAGAAAAATTTCTGTTTACAAGTGAAAAGTGTATATTGAATCAACCGATAAGCCTGCTGCTAGGGAAGTGGGTTCACTGTGTTAACCTAGACAATAATTCTTACCAGAATCTATCTTAAATATTCAAACGTCTATTACCTTTGTTTTGAATATTGATGCCATTCAAATCCTGGTGCTCCTGTTATATATAGACTCTTAATAAAATCTAAACTAGAATCTGCAATGTTATTAGTCCTGACCTGACATTTCAGCTTCCATCCGCCATAACGTTGCTTCCTTGCGTCTTCTCCATAAATACTTTCATCGTAATAGCTCTGAACTTTCCGCTATGATATTTTATGAATTTAGGCGCAGCGCCAGATTTTACAGTTAAAATGGCAAAGATTTAACAGCAAGTTTAACGTTGACAATTTTTTCTCCCGCACTTCTCTCTTGCGAAACTCTATTCTGGCTTCTGGCTTCTCATTCAAATTTGGTTCTTCAAAAATGTAAATGCAATGTCAATTGTTATTTCCTCTCCTCTTAATTCTTGTTCTTTTGTCCATTCTCTTTAATAGTGTTTTGTTTCTGTTATAGGAACTGCACAAAATGATGAACAACAAAACTGATATTTGAAAAAGAAAAATAAGTTATATAAAACGTAAAGATACAAATTTGAGAGTAGGTTAGTAATCCAGGGATACGATTAGTAAGGAATATATATATATATATATATATATATATATATATATATATATATACAAGTCTTTGAAGTGTTAGAATTATTATGTCCACGTCGGAACTGACTAGTGCTGTCTGAGTGGAGCTGAGAGCTACTATGACTACTGACGCGGTATTCTCCGTGGAACTTCGGTATTGTTTGGTATCTTACGGTAACCTACGGATCTCTTACGGTTTTTTCTATGGCAGGAGTATATGTATACTCGAGTCCATTATCATAGAAAAAGGGGAAATCCCACAACAGTTTCTTATATTCTCTAACACTGAGTAACTCATTGCGTCTTAGTGGCTTTATTTCTTTGCTTAGAGTGAAATGATACAAAAAAAGATCTAATTTGAATAGTGGCAGTAAAAACGACATGTGGACTTTGTGTATATTGGACAAACATAAAAGTGCCAGAACCGTCCCCTGCAACAGGGATTGATTAACTAAACTGATTAGCCGGCCATTACATGATCTGTTAAGGCCACAAGAACAATGTCTATATGTTTGAGTATATATCATTAAACGCCCGTTGTGTATGTGCTATGAGATGTCCAAAACAGTGTGTGAGTAAATGAGATGCATTAAAAGGCACCCTATTCTCCATTATTAAAGAGACTCGTATCGATTTCTGTTCGGTAGATACAGTCAGGGCATAGATTCTTTCCGGCAGTCCTGTCTCATGTTACTCGTAGAGGAGATGGACTTCGTCATATAACTGCCTTTTGCCCTCGGGTTATGGTGAAGGGACGAGCATAGCAACCTGACAATATGGTAAGCGACAGGGAAAGATGAATGCAATGTTTGGAGGAATTCACGCATTGCAGAACCGCGCCAGATAGCTATTAAGAATAAGGCAGACATAAGGTCAAAGCTGGGGAGCACTCATTGAAAATCTTACTCATTACAACTGTTAATAGGTTTATTAAATATGAATTAACGACAGCAGCAGATGTATGTACACATATTTATATGAAGATGTGAGTGTCTGCTGCCAATACACATCGTAAACTAGTAAATGAATTATTAAGAAATAGAAAACAAATCATTAAAAAGTGGGAAATGATTTAAACAATAAGTGAAACATAAAAGAAAATTATTACTAGAAATTTTTGAAAGAAAGAAAGAAAGAAAGAAAGAAAGAAAGAAAGAAAGAAATCGAGAAAGAAATGATTGGCATAGCGTTCTTCTTCACAAGAAATGGATGGAGATAAATCTGAGGAGAAAGAAAAAAGAAAGAAAGGAACGAATGAATGAAAGAAAGGAACGAATGAAAGAAAGGAACGAATGAATGAATGAATTAATAAATGAAAGGAAGACGGTAAATTGGAGGAGAAAGAAACAAATAAGCAAAAAGAGAGAAAGTGCAAAAAGATAGGATTTAAACTATAAATGAAGGCTGGAGGTAAATCTGAGGAAAAAGAAAGAAAGAAAGAAAGAAAGAAAGAAAGAAAGAAGAGGAAAAAGAAGAATGATTTTAAAAAAATGAAAGGATGGAGGTTAATCTGAAAAGAAAGAAAGAAAGAAAGAAAGAAAGAAAAACGAAAGAAAGAAATGATTTAAGCTATAAATGTAAGGGAGGAGGTAAACCTGAAAAGAAAAAAAGAAAAAAAGAAAGAAAGAAAGAAAGAAAGAAAGAACAAATGAAGAAAAATGATTTCAACAATAAATGAAAGAATAGAAGTTATTCTCAAAAGAAAGAAAGAAAGAAAGAAAGAAAGAAAGAAAGAAAGAAAGAAAGAAAAACGAAAGAAAGAAATGATTTAAGCCATAAATGTAAGGGGGGGAGGTAAACCTGAAAAGAAAGAAAGAAAGAAAGAAAGAAAAATGATTTCAAAAATAAATGAAAGGATAGAAGTAGATCTCAAAAGAAAGAAAGAAAGAAAGAAAGAAAGAAAGAAAGAAAGAAAGAAAGAAAAAGAGGAAGAAGAATGATTTAAAAAATAAACGAAAGGCTGGAGGTTAATCTGAAAAGAAAGAAAGAAAGAAAGAAAGAAAGAAAGAAAGAAAGAAAGAAAGAAAAAAGAAAGAACAAATGAAGAACAAATGAAGAAAGAATTGATTTCAAAAATAGATGAAAGGATAGAAATAGTTCCCAAAAGAAAGAAAGAAAAAAAGAAAGATATGGTTTAAGCCATAAATGAAAGGGAGGAGGTAAATCCGAGAAAGAAAGAAAGAAAGAAAGAAAGAAAGAAAGAAAGAAAGAAAGAAAGAAAGAAAAGGTAAAAGTAGAAAAAATCAGAGTTAAAGAAAGAAACAAAAAGTGGAAAGAAAGATTAAAAAATATAAAATCGAAAACGAAACCCAGAAGAAAGAAAGAAAGAACGAAAGAAAGGAAAAAAGAAAGAAAAAAAAAGCGAATGAATGATGAACAAATGTAATCAGAAATTATTTCTGCAACGATTGAAAGAATGTCAACATTGTAAGAATTTAAATATGTACGGTGCGATGGATAAATTGTCGTGTAAATGACTAATAAATGAAAATAGCACCAATATCTCATTCTAACAGATATATTTACCAATATTACACAAAAATATCTTGAAACTATAAAGAGCAAAATTATTTAATAAAATCACCATTGGCTTCAACCACGGCGTTCAGACAATTCGAAATCTCATGCAATACTTCCAGACTATCTCCTTGTTTTATTTGATGAGTAATGGCATAATGCTTGATTTCAGGTCATCTTTGGTGTTACAAGGAGTTTTGTTGGTCTCTCGCTCAATTGCACCCCAGTGATGTGGGAGTAGAAATTATTTGACAGCCACGACTGGATTCTCCTGTTTGTGTGGTATGCTACAGGGTCCAGTTGCCAGACACAGAGTCTTCCAGCAGCTACCCTCTTCGTCCTGGGGTGCACTACCCTCTCAAAGCACTTGATGTAGGCATCCGAGTTGAGTCTGAGACCCTGTAATATCATCAATGAGGGCATAACTTTGCTATCACTAGTGATCACCCCAAACACCATACTGTTGACTAGATATATAATCCAACTGTTTCTGAATCCTTTCTACCGTTGTGAATATTAAGCCTCCTTGGCTTAGCTCTCACAATAGACCTCAAGATTATATAGAATCCATAGCTAAATCCGCTGCTAAGAAACTCGATTCTCTGCGTAGGGCCAGCAAGTTTTTCCCGTTTGAGTCCATCCTGCATATATATAAATCTATCATCCGCCTGTGCATTGAATGCTGCTGCTATATCTGGTCGGGTGCTCCTGCTATCCACCTAGGTGTCCTTGACAAAATCCAACGGAGAATCTGCAATGTGATAGATCTCGACTTGGAAGCTCAGATACAGTCACTTTCTCACTGGCGCAATGTGGATTTAGCAATGGTTTCGATAAAGTCATTCCATTTGAGGTCCGCTGAGAGTGTGAGGCTAAGGAGGCGTAGTGTTTTACTCTCAGGGAGGCTAGCCTGTTCCATACTAATGGGAGGTAGGAGCGATTGTCTATGATGGTTAATTGATAGCAGCTTCATTTTGGAAGCATTAAAATTTACGAGCCATTTCTTACCCCAGTCCACCACGGATTGAAGGTCCTTCTCAAGCTCGGCAGCGAGGTTCGCTTTGTCGCCCACACCAGCTGCTTCTACAATCGAATATAAAGTAGATGATATTCAGATTTTGTGAAAATACAGTTTCTTGTGAATAGGTTTATTACGTTTTAGTTTGTTGAAGTAATATTTTGGAATACAGTTTAATGTCTTTAATAAACTGTAGGATATTATATGGATTAATGTCATGAAAGAGTTTTTTTTTTGTTTTTTTTTTGGTTGATGCATTGTAGGTACCTCCACTAAATAGCTAAAAAATACAGCATAGTATGCAGTTCCAAACTTAATAAATACGAATTTTTTTCATCAAAATGTTCATATTATTATTAAGAGAAAAAATCAAATAATTCTTAATTATTTTTTTTTTAAATTTAATCCCTTCTAACATGTTAGAAATTTTAGCAGAAAATCTTGTTTTGATTTGAGTTAGCGGGTAACCAAAGCGTTACGACTATTTACAATGGAAAACCGAATAACTACATAACCATTTTTTTCCGGTGGCAAACACATTAATTTGGAAAATCTCGCAAAAATCAAATAACTGTCGGATTCTAATGAGACTTTCAGTACTCATTCATATATGAATTAAACTATTTTTGAAATTATTATTTTTTAAAAGCTTGGTGATAATATTTTCTAAACTCTGTTACCCCCTCTACACGTAAATCCATGAAATCTTAATGATTTTTAATTTGTTGCAGTCTGTGATTTTATTTGTTAAACGCAAGACACATTAGAAAATAAAAATAATCTATTTATTTTTTTTCAATTTGGCGTCTGTTTCCGAAAATCTGCTCTGAAGAGTAAAAAAAATGTAATAAAATTGTTGAATTTGATAAGCTTTTAATTGCTTGAATAAATAATAAAAATTAAAGACATTATAGTCTGAAGAAAAAAAAATTTCGATTAATAATGAAATTTTAAAAGAAGTGTTATCGATTTTTTTATTATAATAATTTATAAAATTTCAAAAATATTTTTTAAATATTTAATTTAGTTTAATTCAAATATAAATTCATTGATTTGTTGCGGTTAGATTTTTTACTTAAGAATTGATGATTATATTGCCTATCAAAAATTGAAATGTATAATAAAAAATCGTTTCACCTTCATATTTTTAAAACATTTTTTTGTGTATTTGAAGTTTTTTGGTATGGTAATTTCTATGTGCAAATTAAAGTGTCAGAGTTTCCTCCCTTACTCGAAAGAAATTCGTACGATTTTATCATTTATGAACGCCATACACTTTTAATTTATCTCTAATCAAGAACCTGCCAACACGTTTGATATACGGCGGACAGTTCAAAAAGTTCAAATCTATTATAAGAAATAGTTTTATTCTACATTTCTCGCTATAAATAAGTAATACGTGTGTAAATCATATTAATTTAATATGAAATTTACTGATTTTCCAAAAAATAATGTCACAGATGTACATACTATTTTTGCAAGACTTTTAAAACCGGGAATTAACTTTTGTTTACAAGTGTGTTGATCGCTCAAAAATGGCAGCAAAATTCAAAAATTGAAAAAAAAGAAAATCTTAAACTTTTATATTCCAATCAAAATAATTTCTGTTTGAAACCAACAAGAGTATTGTGCTTACTGGAAATAGTAAATTTAATCATTTAACTTTCAGTTAAAACTAAAATAAAAGTTCCAAGAAAAGTTTTTCGGTTTTAAAAATTCGGTTTAAAAGTAACTATGCTGTTTTTTAGTGATTTGGTGGAGGTACCTAAATTATTGGTCAAGTAAGTTTTTATAGTTTTATAGGGTTTTGCTTTTGTTTGAGGTTCACTGTTTGTCCATAGCCGCGACCCTAACAAGTGTAACCACACTCAGTCAGGGTGGATTCGGAAACAACAGTAATTTTGCGCCTCCTCGGGTTAGCTCTCACAACAGACCTCAAGTGGAATGACGTTATAGAGTCCATAGCTAAATCCGCTGCTAAGAAGGTCGGTTTTTTTATGCAGGGCCAGGAAGTTTTTTCCCGTCTGAAACAATCCTGCACATATACAAATCTACCATCCGCCCGTGCATTAAATACTGCTGCCATATCGGGTCGGGTGCTCCTGCTATCCACCTAGGTGTCCTTGACAAAATCCAACGGAGAATCTCTAATGTGATCGATCCCGACTTGGCAGATCGGTTAGAGTCATTTTCTCGCCGGCGCAATGTGACTTCCCTGTGTCTCTTCTACAAATACGTTCATGCTCAGATTAACTTAGCTCACTGGTATCCCTCATACATGAATATGCTCGAGCCAGAAGATTATCAACTAGGTCCCACCCTTTTACTGTGAAACCAATAAATTGCAAACGCAAATTCTACTCCAGCAGCTTCTTTTCTCGCACTTCTCGCCTGTGGAATGCACTTCCGTTTACTTGCTTTCCCGATAGCTACAATCTTCAAGAATTCAAATTTAAAGTCAATAGTCATCTACTATCTCACTAACTTACTTCTCTCTCATGCTCCTATCTTCGTCCACTGCATTCATTCTTCTCCTATCCACTTCCTGACACACTCTGTAACCTGATGCTCTTTCTCATAACTTACTTCCTATATAACCCCCTGCTTAACAGTGGAAGTAAATTGCCTTGCTTGGGGCGACACGATTATAAAAAAAAATTAAGAGTGGTTTCACACATTTCAAATCTCCAATCTCTCGACAAGAGACATTGCTGCCAGAATGTAATTTATCGTCCTACCCAGGAATAGTTTATAAAAGGATAACGTCAACAGATATAGTAGTCTTAGAATAATAGTATAATTATCCGGAATGACTGTTACCATCCTGAACACAGTTTGTCGAAAATGGTTTTATTTAAATACAAATGTGATGTCTTGATGGGTAAGAGGTAAATGTCGGGGTTCATTATTCTAGAAAAATGTCAGACAATCTGATAGACAGATAGATAAGCTAGGGGAGAGAGAGTTACAGGCAGCAGCCGTGGAGCACAAAGTCGAGATAAAAAGTCACATATAATTATAACTATATTAATAAGCTTACTCACACATCCATATATATTTGGACAAGTTTGAAAGATAAAAAAAAAACTTTGAAATATCAATCACGTTAACGAGAAATGTGTCATTTCTAGTTCAAGGTTCATTGCGGAAAGTTGAGCAGTTTTGATTACAGGCCACATGTCTTAACCTTAACTTTAAACATATTTTTTGAACTCACACACCAATAAAGAGAGAAATATTTGAGTTTGTTTTTAATTTTTATATATAAATTTCAAATTTTATAATGCCAAAATAATCCTTTTTAATAATTTTTTTTCAAAAAAGAATAAAAAAAATTACCTCTGATCTTTTTTACAATTTTTTTCTTTTCTTTTTTTTTTTAATCATATCGCCCCGGGCAAGGCGGTAACGCCACTGATGTGCAGGGGGCTACATAAGAGAAAAAGATTAGGAGATTGAGGAGAAGGACGAACCAGTTAGAAAGGAGCACGAGAAGGATGGGAATACAGGTGTGATGACAGTTGCAAAGGTGGAGAGAAAGGAAAGGATATACAGTGCGGTATGGAAAGAATTAGGGTAATTCAGTTAAGAGATGAGTATTGACCTTGCATTTAAATTCCTGGAGGTTGTAGCCGTCAGGAAAGCAAGAATAGAGTGCTTGTATGTCAGGGGACTTTTCGCAGAGGAAAGCTTCTACGCTACAAAAGTTAGCACGAATGCCCCGGATGTTAGTAAAAGAAATGTTAAGAGATTTTGGTGATTTGAGTTTGACTGGTTTAAGATTATTTCTGATTCCGTTTATCATGTTAGAATTTGTTGGTAGGGAGAGACCTTGAGTAGAGGATGCATGCGGTCATTATATGTCGTTTAAACGTATAAATCCCACTAGCCACTCGAAGGAGAGCCTGACTGTACAAGTGGCGGTACAGTTTATGGGGATATGTGGTGATGATAGCGGTTAACTTTCGACTGAAACAAGTTAAGATTGTAGTTCTTTTTTTAAATCGTATCACCCCGAGCAAGGCGGTAATGCCACTGATGTGCAGGGGTCTACATAAGTGAAAAGATTAATTAGAAGAGAGTGAAGTAGAAGACGAACCAGTTAGAAAGGAGTAAGAAAAGGATGGGAATACCGGTGTGATGACAGTTGCAAATATGGAGAGAAAGGAAAGGATATACGGGGTGGTGAAAGAACTAGAGTTAAGTGGTTAATAGATGAGTATTTACATTGCATTTAAATTCCTGGAGGTTGTAGTCGTCAGGAAAGCAAGAATATGGAAGCGAGTTCCACAGGCGGGAAGTGCGAGAGAAGAAGCTGCAGGAGTAGGAGTCTGCATTTGGTTAATCTAACTGTGAATGGGTGGGACCCAGTTGCCAATCTGGTTGCACGAGTAAACACCTGTTGAGAAGGCACCAGTGACTTAAGTTCGTTCGAGCAGAAGCCATGAAAGTATCTATAGAACAAAGGGAAGCCACATCTTGTCGGGTGGGGAAGTGGCTGTAGTCGAGCCGCAAAGTCGGTACCTATCACTTTACTCATTCTCCTTTGGAGCCTGTCGAGAACACTGAGATGAACGGCAGGGGCGCCTGACCATATATGACAGTAGTATTTCATGCACGGACGAATGATTGATTTGTATAATTGCAGGATGGATTCAGAATCCTCTTCGGATTCGTTTCCACAAGGCAATTATCGGTGGGAAGAAACTGCTCCAGTGGAACTTACATTTTACCAATGAGATACGAAGGGAATGCGGATGATTCGCTAAAATGTCGAGTCTTTGACGTGAACGTTAAGAAATACTGTTGGTCAGAACATTTTCCATTGAAATAGCAATACAGTCTTGCGAAGTTTCTTTCTGTGTGAAAGGTGTTCTCGGGCGGAAATTAGGCTGAAAGAACACTAAGACATATTGAGAATCTATCGGGAAGGAAAAGGGAAGACTAGTCACCTTTTGCATTTTTTAATTTTTTTTCTTCTTCCAAGCAAGGCAGGACCGCCACTAGTGCGCAAGGGGTTACAGTGAGAGAAAAGACTGACTACAGAGGATAATGAAGAAAGATAAGAGATGAACGGTATTCAAGAAGATAGATGTTAATTGACGTTGCATCTAAATTTTTTGAAATTATAACTATCAAGGAAGCAAGTAAACGAAAAGGAGTTCCAAAGGCGGGAAGTGCGAGAAAAGAAACGGTAGTAATGTGGGACCCATATGCCAATCTAGTTGAGCCCTTAAATTCATGTGGTCTGGACACCAGGGAAAACATTCATCAGAGCAGTTGTCATTAAAATATTTGTAGAAAAGACAGAGGGAAGCCACACTACGTCGGTGAGAAAGTTTCTGAAGTCGAGATGCCAAGTCAGGACCTATCATATTGCAGATCCTTCTTTGGATTTTGTCAAGAACCTCGAGATGAATAGCAAGAGCACCCGACCAGATATGGCAAGAGTATTCAATGCCTATGTTGAACTCTCCCGTTTCGACGTATGCGGGTCCAGCAGTTCGGTACTTGGAGCCAAAGAGCCATACGACCAACACAGATGATTTGATTCTAAGGGGTGCAGACTTGTGTGGAAACAGTTACACATTTCAGAAAAGCCAAATACAGAGAACTGGTGTACATAGTTTACCACAGGGCTACTCTAAATGAGTCTTTCCAATTCCTTCAAAATTATGAGTTTTACTTCTCCTACACTGGTTGCCAAACAAGGCTACATATCCCAGACTATCTTAATTGATATACCTTTCACGTAAGTGTATGTAACGAACTCGACTTGAATTAGAACTCAGTTCTCCAATTTACCAAACCGAACAGCTATATATTACGCTAGCGCGCATCAGTCAGTCAGTTAAGTGCCATACGTGATGCACGCTTTGGGCGATCTTGTCTCGAAAGAGATATGACTGACTGGGCAGAAGATTATCCCGCAGTAGGTTGCCATTGCTTTCTGCGGTAGACTGGTTGTCAGCCAAGGCTATAGAACCCAATCAGTCCTGTTATTTGACTCATAGGTAAAGGGAAAAGAAATCTATTATATTATTATGTAGTAATTAGCGGGGGACCGGTTTCCTATTATTATGAAGTAATAAACTGATCCCCCACTTTATGACCAATATAAGCCTTAATCATTATTCCAACTATTATATTCAGTCAGTCAGTTAAGTGGCATACGTGATACACGCTTTAGGCGATCATGCCTCGAAAGAGACTTGACTGACTGGGCAGAAGATTATCCCGCAGTAGGTTGTCATTGCTTTCTGCGGTAGACTGGTTGTCAGCCAAGGCTATAGAACCCAATCTATCTTGTTATTTTACTCATCGCTGGAGGAGGAAGGGATGTATTACATTATAAAATAGTAATTAGTGGGGGTCCAGTTTATTACTTAATTACAATATAAAACTAATTTCTATCCTTATACCCAGTAGAAACCTTAATCATGTTTTCAACTGTTATATTGAGTCAGTCAGTTAAGTGCCATACGTGATACACGCTGTGGGCGATCATGTCTAGAAAGAGGCATGACTGACTGGGCAGAAGATTATACCGCAATAAGTTGCCATTGCTTTCTGTGTTAGCCTGGTTGACAACCAAGGCTATAGAACACAATCTGTCTTATTATTTAATCCATTAATGGAGTGAACAGACAGATTAATACCTTTCCCAAGGGTATTTGCGCGTAAGTGAATGCAAAGAATTCAACTGGAATTCGAACCTTGATACACCGGTTTGTCGTTCCGAGTCGCTATCCACTGCAGCACAACGCATTTCAAAAATGGTAATAAGTTCTTGGTACTGATTTTTTAAAAAAATTTTATAATCATTTCACCCCAAGCAAGGCAGAAATGTGCTTAGGGAGTTACAGTGAGAGAAAAGGGGTTCAGTGGATCTGGAAGAAAAGATAAGAGATGGATGGGAAACAAGTAGATAAAAGATGGCGAATGACGTTGCAATTAAACTTTTGAAGATTGTAGCTATCAGGGAAGCTACAAAAGGGAGTTAGTTCCAAAAACGAGAGATGAATTGTCAGAATAGAATAAGCGGTTACATTCAACTATTTCGACGGTAAAAGGGTTGGACCCCTTGATATTAATCTAGTCGCACGCTTAAATTTATGTTGCCCGGAAAACAGGAAGAAAAGCTCGTCATAGCAGTTGCGATAAAAATGTTTGTGGAAAAGACAAAGGAAAGTCACATCACGTCGCTGAAAAAAACAACTGAGGGCGGGCTGCCAAGTCAGCATCTATTATATTGCAGATTCTCCTTTAGATTTTGTCGAGAACTTTATCTAGAACCAGAATCACTGTGACAAAAGTGCTCACACTTCGTTACTTCTTCAGTCAGTCGCCTAAGTGCCATACGTGAGATACGCTTGGGCGATCATGTCTGGAAAGAGACATGACTGATTGGTCAGAAGATTATCACACAGTAGGCTGCCATTACTTTCTGCGGTAGACTGGTTGACAGCCAAGGCTATAGAACTCAGTGTGACCTGTTTTTGAACTCATAGCTAGAGGGGGAAGCGATGTATTATATTATTAAGTAGTAATTATTGGGTGATGATTTTATTACTTCATGACAATATAAAACTGATCCCCCACTCTATGTCCAGTAGAAGCCTTAATCATGTTTTCAAACATTATATTGAGTCAGTCAGTTAAGTGCCATACGTGATACACGCTTTGGGCGATCATGTCTCGAAAGAGACATGACTGACTGGGCAGAAGATTAGACTGCGATAGACTGCTTGCAAGTCAAGGCTATAAAACCCAATCTGTCCTCTTATTTAGCCCATAACAGGAGGGAAGAAACGGACTAATACCGTTCCCAAAGGTATTTGTGCGTAAGTGAATGCAACGAATTCAACTGAAATTCGAACTCGGCACCCGATTTGTCGTTCCAAGCAGATATTCACTGCACCACCCACGCACATCCTCTATTATTATTTCTTAGAGTTTTAAAAAAATATTTTTTCACTTTCTTTTAATTTTCAATCTATCTAAACCTATTTATAAATGGAACTTTCTGTGTGTGTGTGTGTGTGTGTGTGTGTGTGTGCGTGTGTCTGTGTCCGTTACGTATAGACTTCGAAACAGCTGAACCGATCTTCTAGAAAATTTACACAAAAAAATCGGGTTATTGAAGGAGTGGTCCGATTTTAATCAAATTTGATACACTCATAGACAAAGACATAAGAAACGATATTCAGAAGTTTAAAGGTTGCAGTTCTTACAATAGTGCAGAAAATCGATATATATATATATATATATATATATATATATATATATATATATATAAAAGGCAAGATGTTTGTGTGTGTGTCTGTTTATATGTCTGTATGTCCTTTATACAAATCCCCAATTTTTATCCGATTCTCACCGAACTTCACACAAATATTCTTTAGGCTGAGTCTGAGCTCCAGGACCATGGATTAGTTTTAAATCTTTCATTACACCCGAGCAACGGCCGGGCTATACTGCTAGTTTTTTATAGCCATATCGCCCTAAGCAAGGCAGTTTACTGCCACTGGTGCGCGGGGTGTTACATCGGAGGAAAGTTATGAGAAAGAGTGACTGGTTATTTGCGGTGTCAGGAAGTGGGTAAGAGAAAGATGAGGATACTGATGAGAGTGGAATAGGCGGAGAAAGGAACATGAGAGAGAGGATGCAAGTCAATGAGATAGATGACTATTGACTCTATATTTAAATTGGTGGAGATTGTAGCTCAAACATAAGAGTTATTTTGCTTTGTCTTCGGTATGGTTGGATTAACTGGTTGATTTTATGTTTTATTTCCTTTTGATGCGGAAAATATTTGAAAATATTTGGGGATTGTATGAATATTTTATGATAATGATTTTTGCTGGTACAGGTTCGAGTAATTAATTTATAGCTGGAGTCATGCCTTTTCCAAAAGTATTTGCACATAAGTTAATGTAGCGAACCCAACTGGAACTGGAACTCCGCTCTCCTACTTTCAATTCCAAGCTGTTATTCATTACACCAGCTGTATATCCAAGCTTACCGAAACTTTTATTCCCAAGCGGTTACCCATCTAAGTACTGATTAGTCTCGATGTTGCTTAACTTTGTTTATTGTACGAAAACTGGTGCTTCAGCCAGATATGACCAAGCCGTCTTCCGTAAGGAATCATTTTAAAATGCCCTCACATAACAAACTCAACCGGCTATTAACTTTGAAATGATATCATAATCTGAAATGTTAATCTATGGGTTGCGATGAGTAAACTGTCGCCATTTCATATTTTGTCGACTGAGCAGTATAGTGGCGCTAATTGGGCACAGTCTGTGAGGAAAAGAGCACCATTTCACTCCGCCAGAAATTTGGAAACGGCACGCTGTACTACTTGGCATTCGCACCGGAAGCTGCAATACGAGCATTTGAGAGTGTTAAGGTGTCAAGAGGTTGGCTACTGGAAAATCCTATATCTGGCAACAGGACTCTGCACCATGCCACAAAAACAGGAGAACATAATCTTAGCTATCAGACAATTTCTGCGATCACATCACCCCTTACATCTCGCCAGATTACAACCCCCTTGATTATTATATGTGGGGTGCAGTTGAGCAAGAGACCAACAAAACTCTTTCTAATACCAAAGATGAACTGAAGGCAAGGATTATGGCAGCATTCATCAAATTAAACAAGGAGACTGTCCAAAAGAGTTATAAGAAACTCCGTAGTCGTCTGGAGGCTATGGTTGAAGCAAATGTCGATTTTCTTGACTAAATTTACTCTTTATTATTTCAAAATATTTTTGGTAAATATAGGTGTTAAAATGAGATGGCATTTAAACAACAATTTTTCTATCTCTCCCTGTATAGTAATACGAAAAGAAATTGAAAAAACTGATTATTTCTGGTCGTACTGCCGGCTGCGCAACTCCACCTAATCATATTAGCTTGCTTGCGTAATATTTTCCGAATGCATATTTCTCTTGGCTGCTCTGTTTCCGTAATAAAAAAAAAAATGATTAATGCAGTTCTATGATTTCCTTAACACCGTTAAATAGATCTTGCAAGGAAGTTTTACATCTAACTTAATTTGTGAGTATCAGTGAAAATGTTTTATTTATTTTTGTGTAACAATGAGCGCAAAAATATATCTCATTAGATTATAACTAATTTAATCATATCAGCCAATCATATTCTTCAGAGCCACGCTAAGAGGAACACCGTTTTTAAAAGAAAATCATCTTTAACTCATCTTTTCATTCTTTCTCTCGGTCGCATTTTCTTTTTATTCATTTCTAGTGTATTGTGTCATAAGTAATGTCCGTTTTTTGATAAGTAATTGTAATAACGTGATAATTTCTAAACATTTCTAAAATGGGGTCACCTTCACAGCCCGATAACATCAAGAAGCAACCTTCCTAACACAAGGACTGTGATAAGATTCTAACCCCGGTATCATGACTGACTGGGCAGTCAGTAGGTAGGTTGCCATTACTTTCTGCGATACTTGCCAATCAAGGTTATAGAACCCCATTGTCCTATTATTTAACCACTCTTTTCCAATATTTTTACTCTTACGTGACCCCCTGCGCATCAGTGGCATTATCGCCTTGCTTGGGGTGATATGATTAAAAAAAAAAACTAGAGAGAAGAGACGGATTAATATCTTTCCCAAGGGTATTTGCACGTAAGTGAATGCAAGGAATCCAACAGGAATTCGAATTCGGCTCACCGATTTCTCGTTCGGAGCCGATATCTACTGCACCACACCGCACATCACCTGGTTTATATAAGTAGTTACCCCTCTAGGTAATTACCAGGCTTGAGCTTGCTTAACTGCGGTGATCGTACATGAATTCAATGTGATTTTGTCATAAGCTCGTTTAAATTTTTTTCGACTAATTTTTGAATGTTCACAAAGCCTCGGGTTCTTTTTTTTTTTTAAATCACAGTTAAAACTTTTAGCTTTTCAACAAATATAGACTTTACTAAGGGAAACAATTGTACACTTATAATTGGCGATCAGTAGAGCTTCTACTCATCACTTGTTTTTCTTCACGATGTATGCGATCATAGCCTTCCACATCTCTCTATCTATTGTGGATCTTTGTCGCCAATTTGTTATGGAGTTGAGGCGAAACTTCACCGCAAAGGTGTAGTGACCGGATTGTGCCGGAAGTAAGACACAGAACAAGAAGGTAGATTCAAAACAGTGCATTAGTATAAAAAGAAATAAGATATTCAAAGGAAGTGTTAATAATAAGTAATATAGAAATAAGTAAGTCCGAAGGAATCTTTACGCTGCCTGACTAGTAGTTGTCGTTAACTGCTCACGTTAACTGTTGTCCTTGACTGCTAACTTGACTGCTCATAGCTTCAGTATTTAATTGTCTTCCCACTTAAGACAAGATGTGGCACAAGGTCTTTTTAATGTGGGTTATCCGGGCCATATTACCCGGCCAAAAATGTCTGTCAAATTTTCACCAATCAAGACTCTACCCTTCGGCGGAGCCTCAACTGGGTTAATATTCCCCGCCCGAAGGCAGATAGTTCGACAGTGCCCAAGGCAGTTACTGGGGGCAACTGCTCTTTAAAAGTCATGCAGGTAATTTATATGTAGCAAAAGGAAGGGTTCATTCCTCGTAGGAGGACACCATAAATCTCTCCTTTGTAGCTCTTAACAAAAAATAACACCATTATCCTGTTATACCGCTCAACTCACGCTCCACCATCTATCTGCTCAAGTCTATCAGTCATGTTGCATGTTGCTTCTTCTTGTTTCTCCTTTTTTCTATCTATCCCGTGAGCATCGGATTCTTCAAGCCTTCTTTCCTCTTTGCATGTCCCAAAAAGTTCAGCTCTTTTGCTGGTGTCAAATATCTATTTCCTTTTTGTGTCCATCATCTCCAAAACCTTGCTTACAGGTTCTGTCATTGGTATCCTCAGCATCCTTCGGTAGAACCACATTTGAGTTGCTCCAAGTATTGTCTTCGTCTCCTGTCACACTAACTTACATCCTCCCTCTCATGCCTTTCTACATCCACCCAACTCTTATCAGTACTCTCTTCCCTCTCCTACTCTCTTCCTGACACCCCCTGCATCCTCTCACTCCTCATAACATTCCTCCTATGTAACCCCCTGCACAACAGTGGCAGTAAAAGGCCTTGCTTGGGGCGATACGATTAAAAAAATTAAAAATAAAAATAATGAGACTGTACAGCCGTCGGTGCCATATTGAAGGGCAGACTTCACAAAACACTTTTCTTTGTTTCCAGCGATATTTTCCTATTTCTCAATACTACATTCAGTTTAAGGAATGCATCTTTCCAGTACCCCTTTGTATGTCCGTGTCACATTTTCCGTCCTCTGTTAGAACGTTTCCATGTATTTAAATGTCTGCACTTGTTTGATTTTAGTATCCCCAACTTGTAATTGGCATTTAGGGCTCATTTTTTACTGATTATCATTCATTCAGTTATCTTGTGGTTTATATGCAGTCCGTTTTTCAATTGACAAATATTTTGCTTTTCTTATCATTTCCTAATATAAATTAAGTATGAAAACGACACCTGATGTTTTAAAAGTATTTTTACTTACTAATGTCATACTAAAACATTCTGTCTTTTATTCTTCTTTTTTTTTTTAGTTTAAATATAGTTTTAAATGCATAGAAACTGTTGTCATATCTGATCAGGCGCCCCTGGTGTTCATCTCAGGGTTCTCGACAGGCTCCAAAATAGAATCTGTAATGTGATTGATTCCGACCTGGCAGCTCGACTCCAGCCGCTCGCTCACCAGCGGGATTGGCTTCCCTCTGACTCTTTTACAAATATTTTCATGGTTTCTGATCCGACGGTGCCTCCTCCACAAGAATATACTTGAGAAACCAGACTGGCAGGACGATCCCACCCTTTTACAATTAAATCTACCAAATGCACCCGATACTTCTACTCCATCTTTTTCTCGCACTTCCCGCCTGGAGAACCTCCTTTCCTATCATTGCTTTTCTGACGGATACAACCACCAGAAAATTAAATGCAACATCAATTCTCCTTTCCTATCCACTTGACTCCAGTTCTTTCTACATCACGCGTTTTATCTTTTTTCTTTCTCTCCCCCTTCGCAACTACCTTCACATCTGAGTTTCCATACTTCTTTTGCCCTTTCTCTAACACTCTCTGAAACTGGTTCGTTTTTCTCTTCGGTTTTCTCCTGACTATTTTTTTACTCTCTTATGTAGACCCCTGCGTATAAAGGGCTGTACCACCTTGCTTGGGGTGAAACGATTTAAAAAATAATAATAAATCAATAAGTTGGCCAAGTTGGACCTTCGTAACAGTCCCGGTTCACACTCCACCCATGTCTATTGAACAGGTGTAGAGGCTCATCCCTTGTTCCCTGTTTAGGATGTGGTTTCCGGCTTTCTCTCTTCCAATCTATTCACTCTTACGTAGCCCCCTGCACACCAGTGGCCTTATCGCCTTGCTTGTGGTGATGTGATTAAAAAAAAAAAGAATCTCAAATGAACGGTTTTTCCATTAACAATGTTAATATTTCAACTAACTTCACTCTTCAGCATTATCTATTGTTTTCTTTTATTAAAGAAATGATTAGAATTGTAATAATATGATGAAAAGAAATTTATACATTACTGGCAGTTTTAAATAAGTTGGCCAAGTTGGACTTTCGTATCAGAAAAAATAACACATTGTCACAGGGCCGGTTTTCCATTACTGTCGCTCTTATCTTAACTATCTTCAATCCTTTGCAATGTTTATTGTTTTCAAACATTATTAATAACAACTCAACGTATAACGAAAATTAATTTATGCATTTACTTTTTCTTGATAATTTACAACAGAAATGTTAAACCCTTCATTAGATTGTTTCTTTACAAGAATAAATTTATAACTACAACATTTTAAAATCCAATATAATTAAAAAATAATGCAATGCAATATTTATCATTTTTCAATTCATAAAGAAATGAATATGAAAACAATTCTTTTATTCATAAATTTATAAACATTTACCAAATTATTAACGGGTGAGTTACAAATAAATGAACTTTTTAAAACTAACAAATTTGT
>JBBBDQ010000720.1:4542500-4620000 GCA_037127315.1 Ascarosepion bandense | reverse complement strand
GAATATTTCTTTGTGCCCACGAGTAGCCTGGGACGCTAGTGAGTAAACTGGTGGTAACAGAGGAGTGCTGAGGTTTGATTTCTTTACTCAGTCAATGCACCGTGTTTGTGGACATTATCCATTGGGTAAAGATGGCGATGAAACAGACCTTTAATGTATCTCTCGTTTCAGGTTAGTTCTCAAATTTTTTCAACACCGACATCAAACAGATTTCTCTATGCTTCCCTGTTCGATTAAAGATGTCTCCAGATGTTACTATTTACGGTGACATTTTTAAGTGTGTCCCTAAGGTTATCCTTAAAGCGTTTATGCACTGAGGAAAGTTGCCTTAGCGAGCTCACCATACAACACCTGTTTCGACATGCGAAAGTCCTCTAAACGGAGAAGATGACCAGTTATCTAAATTTGTGTTTCATAATCAATATGTTTCATTCTCGTATCAGGCAACTGTGATCGCCATCACACCTTTGATGTAATACACAAGCATCGCTGTTGGATATGCAGGACACGTTAGATGGCCCTACGATAGGTCGTCCAAGTCGTGCATACATATAGCATCACTGATAGTGCACATGCTTATTAGGTCTCTACTTTTACGAGTAAGAAACGACAAAAATAGAAATTACGGTTACATCAACACTAAAACGATGAGTCTTAGTAGTAATAAATCGAGTATTATTAAAATGAATATAACAATATGGGTAGATAGATGCATAGAGAGGTTATGATTCATGCATCTAAACTTATTTATAAATTGAAGTTTGTCTGTGTGTGTGTCTGTGTCCGGTACCTATAGACACCGAAACGGCTGAACCGATTTTCTTGAAAATTTACACAGTTGTACTATAAGCGTCTCCGAGTGTTCTTAGCTAAGATTTGTGCCAAGGTATCCCCGATAAATATCGATGATCGAAAAAATCGGGTTATAGAAGGAGTGGTCTGATCTTAATCAAATTTGATACACTCATAGCAAAGACATAAGAAACGATATTCAGAAAATTCAAGGTTGCAGTTCTTAGAGTAGTGCAGAAAATCGATAATATATATATAAAAAGCAAGATGTTTGTGTGTGTGTCTCTTTATCTGCCAGTATTTCTGTATTTTTTTCAGCCCTTTTATTTTAGTTTTTGGTTCGGGTTTGACTCTAAGTAGGTATAATTGTAGTTCTTAGTCTCAGCCATGATACCATTTATTCAGAGGACTTATTTACCCTTCAAAATTTTGTTTACGACGAAAAAAATTTATTTGATATCGATACCAGGAAATGAAAATTTGACTTATATCCATTCATATTTTTTTTTTTTCACTCTACGGTTTCGCTTTAACTGGAAACAACTATTGCTTTTTAGTGTTTCGTGCCAACTTCCAAAGTGTCTGAGCTCCAGGACCATGGATTAGTTTTAAAGTTTCCATTACACCCGAGCAACGCCAGTTAAACAAACACAAGTGTGAATGAGCAAGCGTCACTGGTACACGATTATCGTCGAATACGAGTGGCCAGCCATTATGTATTTATTTTTAGGTCTTTCTTCATTTTTCTAGCTTATATAGCTTGAGATAGATAGATAGATAGATAGATAGATAGATAGATAGATAGGAAAAGACTGAGATAGATAGATAGATAGATAGATAGATAGATAGATAGATAGATAGCTTATATAGCTAGAAAAATGAAGAAAGACCTAAAAATAAATACATAATGGCTGGCCACTCGTATTCGACGATAATCGTGTACCAGTGACGCTTGCTCATTCACACTTGTGTTTGTTTAACTCTTTCAGAGACCACCTGTGGTTTATACTGCAATTATGCTGAGCGGACCTTAGTTACAGTTTCTGGGAGAAAGCAAGTTATCCGGCGTGAACAGCAGTCTGAACAAGGCCAGGTCGTTGAAACTCTCGGCCACTTGACCTGTGGCTTCGTGCTAGCTAAGTGATACCTCGAAGCCAAGATTTCGATCACTTGAATCAAGCTGTGGTATGGTTTTCAAGCACTTTCAGGTAAAGATTATCCTCCTCCGCATAACATCAAGAAGTCATCATTCCTGACAAATCGACCATGGTGAGAAAGCGAGCGTCCTAACCACTTGGCCACACTTACATACATACATGTATACATAGTTTCGATAAGAAAGAAAGAAACATACATACATACATACATACAAGCAGACTAAAATATATAGAGATATAGAGCCAGCAATTTTGGGTAACCCCTTTCATATACATATTTACATCAACAAAAACTTACATAGATAGATAGATAGATAGATAGATAGATAGATAGATAGATAGATAGATAGGAAAAGACTGAGATAGATAGATAGATAGATAGATAGATAGATAGATAGATAGATAGATAGATAGATAGATAGATAGATAGGAAAAAACTGAGATAGATAGATAGATAGATAGATAGATAGATAGATAGATAGGAAAAGACTGAGATAGATAGATAGATAGATAGATAGATAGATAGATAGATAGATAGATAGGAAAAGACTGAGATAGATAGATAGATAGATAGATAGATAGATAGATAGATAGGAAAAGGACTGTGATAGATAGATAGATAGATAGATAGATAGATAGATAGATAGAAAAGACTGAGATAGATAGATAGATAGATAGATAGATAGATAGATAGATAGATAGATAGATAGATAGATAGGAAAAGACTGAGACTAGATAGATAGATAGATAGATAGATAGATAGATAGATAGATAGATAGATAGATAGATAGATAGATAGATTTATGAATAAATGAATCGTGTTTTCAAGACAAAAAATTTGTTGGCGGCCTTTATTTGACTGAATCATGAAGTAAAGCAAAAAAAAAAAAGAAAGAAAATGTCTAGTGTCGTTTAAACGTTTCATTGATAAGTGGCAGGATCAGCTTTCAAAAGCAACAACTGTTCTTGTTCAAAGAACCGTGAAAATTGTCTACGGCCATTCTTTGATTAACTTGTTTTAATGTCTTATGAGAATCGCTACTAAAGACGAACTTCTTTCCAGGAATTTCAAACAGACGCGCCTGTTTATTTTAAATATTGTAATTCAACACTCGGAATGTGTTTAAATAACGCATTCATATACATTTCTCGAAAAACTTAAGCTGGAACTTTTATATATATATATATATATATATATATATATATAACTTTCGATATCGGCCAATTCTTTTAGAATCCAAGAAAATGTCTTACTGAAATGCAACAAAAAAAATTCATCTCATGAAAGAAAAAGAATTTGAATGAAATTCGCCAGATTTTATACCCAAAACACAAGTAAAAGATTTTTTTTTTCAGAATTTAAAATCCCCAGCGTCTCTCGTTCGAGTGTTTGTGCAGTTGTATTCACGTAAAGAACCTAACCAGATTAAACAATATATATATATATATATATATACTAGCAGTATAGCCCGGCGTTGCTCGGGTGTAATGAAAGCTTTAAAATTAAACCATGGTCCCGGAGCTCAGACTCAGCCTAAAGAATATTTGAAATAATAAAATAATTGCGATAATTTACCAATCGCACCTAGTACATATATATATATATATATATATATATATATATATACACACTAGCAGTATAGCCCGACGTTGCACGGGTGTAATGAAAGCTTTCAAATTAAACAATGGTCCTGGAGCTCAGACTCTTTGGACGTTGGCACGAAAGACTAAAAAGCAATAGTTGTTTCCAGTTAAAGCAAAAGCATAGACTGAAAGAAAAATGAATGGATGTAAGTCAAATTTTGATTTCCTTATATCGATATCAAATAAGTTTTTTCGTCGTAAACTGAATTTTGAAGGCTAAATAAGTCCTCTGAGTAAATGGTATCATGGCTGAGACTAAAAACTACAATTATACCTACTTAGAGCCAAACCCGAAGCAAAAACTAAAATAAAAGGCCTGAAAAAATACAGACGTACAGGCAGATAAACAGACACACACACAAACATCTTGCCTTTTATATATGTATCATCGATTTTCTGCGCTATTGTAAGAACTGCAACCTTGAAACTTCTGAATTTCGTTTCTTATGTATTCGTCTATGAGTGTATCAAATTTGCTTAAAATCGAACCATTCCTTCTATAACCCTATTTTTTCGATTATCGGTTTTCAATATTGGTCCGGGGTACCTCGACACAAAATCTAGCTGAGAACACTCGGAGACGCTTATAGTACAACTGTGTAAATTTTCAAGAAAATCGGTTTCGCCGTTTCGGTGTCTATAGGTAAGGAACACACACACACACACACACACACACACACACACACACACACACACACACACACACACACAGAGACAAAGTTCCATTTATAAATAAGTTTAGATATATAGTCAGTGTAAAACATTATGACCAACAACAGGTTTCGGAAGAGATTTAACGTGCGAGTGTGAAAAAAAAAACAACAAACACGCATGCATTTGAACTTTCTGACCTGCTCACCACTTATCTATATACACACGATACTTTGGCGATTAGAAAAACAAATGGATATCAATATGTAAAGTATATTCGCCTGAAGAGAGTCAACATTACACTCGAAACACGTGTAACAAAACAAATACCGTTATGGACACTTAATATATCATACAAAAAGCAAGTAATAATTAAAATAATAACAAAAATAAATCTACACTTTAAACAAAACATTCACTGCTTCTCGCACTTTTCCTTATATATATATACATATATAAAGGAACATTCAACACAACATTTCAAGTGGTTATAAACTATAGTTCATTTCTATGAGCTACAAAATTTTTCCGGAAAAAAATTTGTACCAAATGAAAGGAATATTGTATGGTCTGATGAAATAAGCTAATTAGCTCATAGAAATGAACTATAGTTTATAACCACTTGAAATGGCGTGTTGAGGTTTCCTTTATAAATATAATTTGCTCTGGATAACATCCATTGAGCTCTCTATATAGATATAACACTTAATATTTTATATTAAGTTATCTTGTTGTATTATCCTCACTGTTTACGGACTGGACATATATATATATATATATATATATATATATATATAATTTATTTGTTTGAAAATTATTTTTAATCGATACTCAAATTTGAGTAGATATTCTGGTTTTAATTAAACAGTATATTTATATATTTATTTCGACCGGCCTGATTATTTACGACAAATTTCGTTACGAAAATGTTTGTCATTCGGCAGAATTCGATACTGCGACCCCTAACAAAATAGAAGAAGCCACCAATTGATCAACTGTTTGCTTCCCTATTAGCAAAAGACGGAAAGCAACTGGGAGGAAAGCATTTACTTTGATATTCAAAGCGAATCACATAGCCTGCACATCGATAACTGTGTGAAATGAATGCAAGTTTTGTTGCTGATTGCATTGCTGTCTTGGAGACCAGTGTCTGGCATATGAGATATCAAGTAATTATTAAGAATATGCATTAAAGAATTGCTCCCTACCTACTCACACACATGCATGCATATCAAAGAGAGTTGAAAATTATCGGAGAAATCGAATGCCAAATGATAGAAACTCAGAATTTGGTATGTATATATATAACCTAGAGAGCCAACGAACCTACCAAGGTTTCACCAAATTGGATCTTCAGGGAAAGTTGGCCAAATTGGTGAAATCCAATTTGTATCAAATTTAGTGAAACCTTGGTAGCTTCGTTGGCTCTCTAGGTTAGTTAGTTTGCTCTACTTGCGTATTGAGCGCTTTTTGTTTTAGGTTACCCGCCTCGGGTTTTTTCTTTGGGCTACGTACTTTGACTAATGTTCAAGTGCCTAGCTCGTTCTTTTTTTATCGCCATTTTTCCTTCCGCGTATGTGCTAGGAGGATTTTTCGAAACGAGTATAACGACAAGTTTATATATATATATATATATATATATATATATATATATATTCTAAACATATGCTATTAAATATAAGAGACAATGAATGTCTATTATGTTTAATCATGAGCCGTTCTAAATATTTTTGCTTTAATTTCAGTTGAAAATAAAGACAAAAATTCTCCAACATTTGGATAATTATTTATTGGTTTTCTTCTAAGCTTTCGGCTCACATGAGCCATCTTCAGAGAGGTTGTTTAAACTGAAATATTATAAAATCCACCATCACCGACGATTTTATTTTGTCTTGACATAAAACTCCGCTTGGCAACGGCAATAGTTACCAAAAATAATAAACGCAGTTCTTAAGTTTGCAATGCGGTTTACATGTACAGGGTGTACATGTGTATAATATTATTATTAAGGTGATAATAAAACAGTGGTTTATGTATGGACAGACGTGTATTATATATATATATATATATATATATTATTCTAAGTCAATAGCATGGTTTGGACATCAGTGAACTTAAATTCAAACCTATTAAACTGTTAGTTTGAAATATGCACCTGTTGACTGTATAATGCATGTAACTCTGAACCGTGTCATGGACCAACTGTTGTATCATTAAACAGGATTGAACAGGTACCATCCAAAATCTAAAACTGTCATGTTTTCTTCTGCTAATTTGATTTTAATTTAATAAAATTTCATTTTTTTCTCTCTTTTCAGATTCAGAAATGTCATTCACAAAACAAGCGAAGTCATTTTGAGTCCTCGAATATGTAGATTTTCTAAGTGCAGCTTAAATGTTTCCCAAGGATGAAAGCATGGGACACCCAGGGAGAATCGAACTCACTACCCTATTGCAATGATGCTAGCGAGACAAGAAGGTTAACCATTACACCACCACGAGGTGCCCTTAAGTCTTCAAATATGCTAAAGCTTAATCATGGGCACATGTTCAACGCAAATTTCGTAGAGCATTTACCAAGCAGGCAACAGACAAACATTTAATTTTAAATTAGCATGCAAAATGTAAGGATAAAGAACAGGGCGACCCTCAACTTCAGATGAAGCTCGGAGCCCCCAGAAATCAATCTGAATGAACAGTCGAAAACTTAAGCTCCTATCAAAGACTGTTTGACGCGGCTTAAGGAAACGTCTGCAATTGATTCATGAGTCGAATGACAAGGATAAACCTATTCACCATGAATTTTGTACAGAGATTAGATTTTGATTATTGTTTGGATGTGTTCCGTATAACACGCACCGCTCACATTGAACACCAGAATCATCCAATATATATATATATATATATATATATATATATATATAAAGAAACGAAGGGAGATCATCAGCATGTGTCGTCATAGAAATTATGTATAAATTACAGTAAGTATCCTTTTCTCGCAATTAGTCACAATAAAGTTTTTTAAAAAATTTGGCTAAGCAGTATTTCCCCCTACCTACCACAACTAACTCACGGATCACGCCACATACCTCCCACTACCAAAGAAGAAATTACTACTAAAATTCCGCTAGCTTAACCCTATAAGAACCAATAAAGAAAAATTAAAATTTCGAAATTTAAATACCAGAATATACTTCTAAATAAAGGGAGGGCGATCATTAGTATGTGTCGTCATAGAAATGAGAATTAATTGCTATAATTATACTATTCTTCCAATTAGTCACAATAAAAAATTTTAAAAATGTGGGTATTTGTGTCTTCTCGGAGTGTAGTTCGTAGACAAATTAATCACCACTTGGAACTGTTCTCCCAGCTGCTTCTCGTAAAACCCGGAACACTGCTTCACTAGGGATTCCGTTTCCTGCGCACCGTAAGCAAACCGCTGTCTCCCGAACACCGGTGTAGCCTTCTCGAGTCTTCAACGGCGAAGTATTATTTACTCTTCTCCCCCACTTGAGAGAGATGTGACACAAGGTCTTTTTTAATGTGGGGAACCTGAGCGCGTACGCCCAGGTACTGGTCAAATATCACCTATCCACCGCAGTGGATAGGTTCAAGAACTAGTCTGAACTGGTCTAAACTGGTCTTATTTTGGTCATTGTCGCTCCCCAGCCAAAAGGCCGAGGCGCAATGGCAAAGTATTATTTACTCTTCTCCCCCACTTGAGAGAGATGTGACACAAGGTCTTTTTTAATGTGGGGAACCTGAGCGCGTACGCCCAGGTACTGGTCAAATATCACCTATCCACCGCAGTGGATAGGTTCAGAACTAGTCTGAACTGGTCTAAACTGGTCTTATTTTGGTCATTGTCGCTCCCCAGCCAAAAGGCCGAGGCGCAATGGCAAAGTATTATTTACTCTTCTCCCCCACTTGAGAGAGACGTGACACAAGGTCTTTTTTAATGTGGGGAACCTGACGCGTACGCCCAGGTACTGGTCAAATATTACCTATCCACCGCAGTGGATAGGTTCAGAACTAGTCTAAACTGGTCTAAACTGGTCTTATTTTGGTCATTGTCGCTCCCCAGCCAAAAGGCCGAGGCGCAATGGCAAAGTGCCTCCGAAATAGAAGTGGGCTCTTTTTATGTGTTTTTCGGTCTCGTAATTTCCCACTCTCCGAGAGCCTCACTTTCACCAATGACGCATGCGCCGTGTCATTCCAAAAACTGCCTTGCATGAGCTCGCCTCGCGGTTCCATTACGTCCACGAACGCACGTGCAGACAAACCGCCTTCATTTGCTTCGGCGAGGTAAGTCTCCACCACAAAAAAAAATGTCTAAACAGTTACTTCCCCACTACCTACCACTACTAACACAAGGGTCAAGCCACATACCTCCCACTAACAAAGAAGAAATTACTACTAAAAATTCCTCTAGCTTAACCCTATAAAAACTAATATCTCCCAACCTCTTTACTCCTGGGCTTAGAATTTTTCTTCATTCTCTGTTTATGAGGGGTTGAAAATGCATGTCTTAAAATGACATGTTGAAAATGGCTATTTCCCCGCTAAATTTTATCTGAATTTTTAATGACGTCTTGAACCTCTTTAACTTACGGCAAATAAGAAAGTTGAGCTATTTCTTGTTTTTGTGGGATTGAATCTATGACATCGCTATCAGCTATTGAATAAGAACACACTCAAAATTCTCTTTCCAATGACTTAATATTATAAATTTATTTGTGTGTAAAATGTTTTCATCAAAACAGGAGACGTTCCGCATTTTTAAGACCATACACAAGATTTAGACCATCATAGATGTTTTTCACCTTTCTTGTTGGAACTCAGCAGCTTCAGAAAATCACCAGGATTCTTTCATTTGCTATAGAAACTTATGAACCAATTCATTGCACTTTTTTTAAGCAAGCCTTTTAACAGAGGATGATTTATCATTAAACCATTGCCTGTGCGCTATATGGATCTGGTTGATCATGACCTTGATCTCAGTGTTATTTCAGTCTAACCATTTCTGGTGCTTCCTTTTTGGTGGGGGGCTTCAATAGATGGTGAGTAAATAGTATCCTATAGAGACTTCCACCATAATTCGACATTACCGCTGATTTCAACATAATCCAAACTGGTGTCGAGTACCAAAGACAATCATTTCTCTTACCTTCAGTCTTCAAATCTAGGACATTAATCCGCTTGAGTTTGAACCAGCCAGACGCGTCTTTTACGAGAGTTGAACCGAGATGCTGCTTCAGAGTAGACCGTGATCTGAAAGATGTGCTATAAAAAGAGAGGATGATGTGAAAAGTAGACAGATCTCGCTTCTTAGTTATGATATGGCTAATCTGCATTGTGGGGACCTACCTACAAGTGGAGTCGTCCACACCTTTATAATATGGCTACCAATTCTAAGTGAGGAGTCACTGAGCAGACTAGCCTCTGCTACTATTGACACTGTCAGCTCTCTGCCTTCGGGTGGGGGGGGGCGCTTTCTGCTTCCGAGCAGAGAGCAATAACCCAGTCGTGATTCCGCCGAAGGGTAGAATCACGACTGGGGAAAAATAGACAGACATTTTTTGGCCCGGCTATATGGCCGGGAATACCCACAATAATATGACCATGTGTCACATCCAGCCTTGCGTGGGAAGGCTAGTAAATACAGTCACTGAGTAGACTAACCTCTGCTACTGTTGACACTGTCAGCTCTCTGCCTTCGGGTAGAGGGCGCTCTCTGCTTCCGAGCAGAGAGCAATAACCCAGTCGTGGTTCCGCCGAAGGGTAGAAGCATGACTAGGGAAAAATAGACATTGACACTATTGACACTGTCAGCTCTCTGCCTTCAGTTCGTTGTGGATGATGCCGCCATGACATATATCTACATAGCTTTTCCCGGTATCGTGTATGCGTTTGTGCGTGTGTATATAGATATATAAATATATATGTGTTTGTGCGTGTGTGTGTGTTTCGGTGTATAGTATGTTGGAGTATAGGATAAATATGTGTGCGTGTGCGTGCGTACGTATGCTTATTACTTATATACATATATATATATATATATATATATATATATGTATAACGGTCATGTATATAACGTATATATATATATATATTTGTAAACGTAATAACTTGTTTACAAATGTAACATACTCAAAAGTTCCACAATATAATTGTATTGATTATTTTTAATACAAATGTGCACTGGTCTAATTTTATTATGACCAAAAACTAATTCATTAAAAAATCTCTATGTATATATTGTGTGTGTCTGCGTTGAATTGTTGCTGGTGGGTATAAGTTTGTGTGTGTGTGTGTGTGTGTGTGTGTGTTCCAGCTTATAGTGTCGTATACTTGTTGCTACTTGTCTCGTGTTTAGAGGCATGTATTTGTATGCGTTAATCTGTGATTGCATATTTATGTGTTTTGAACGGTGTGCGTCATGTGCGTGGTAGTGTTCTTTTTTTAATCATATCACCCCGAACAAGGCGGTAACGCCACTGATGTGCAGAAACCACACCCCAAACATGAAACAAGGGATGAGCCTCTACATCTGTTCAATATACATGGGTGGAGTGTGAACCGGGCGATAGTTTAATCTATCTACTCCAATTGAAAAAAAAAAGAAAAAAGGAAAAGAAAACAGTGAAAAGTTTGGAAAAACTAAGAAAGCCGGAAACCACATCCTAAACAGGGAACAAGGGATGAGCCTCTACACCTGTTCAAGAGACATGGGTGGAGTGTGAACCGGGATTGTTATGTAATCCAGATTTAGTTCCTGTCTATTGTCTATCTATGGGTGGATTTTAGCTATTATTAAGGACTTTTTTATACGTAAGTTTCCTTAATTCCGCTCTCTCGCTTTAATATTGACTATTATGTTTTTGTCAGTGTTTTTGCATTTTTTAGGTTCTTGTGGAATGATGATGCTTGTGTATGTAAGTGTTCTGATTCTGATATATAACGGTCTGGTGATGCTGCCGACATAAAATTCCTCGTATTGTATGCGATACACAACATAGACCTGGTGGCAAATACCGGTGTCGGTAATCGGGCAATTGGCCAGTGTACATGTAGTGTCGTTTCGACTATTTGTTTTACTTGTAACTGAAGTGACTACGAAGAGTGGGGCCGTAGTGGGCCAGTTGTATGTCCAGTCCCTCTATACGTATTTTTATGGTGATTTTTTCCTCTGAAATGTGGTAACCACAGGAATTAGGTGTTAAAAGGGGTGTATCGCCTTTGGCCTTTATTACCTTTACATTCCAGGCGAAGAACAAAGGACTGGGGTTAAATGTTGGTCTTCAGTGCCGCCTTGAAAATTGCAGTGTGAAAGTTTCGGTCGTCTCCATTGCTGCATTTACCCCTGATACGTGCGAGTTCGTTTTTAATGTATCCAGTCTTTGTGCTAAGAGAGAGGGGTGATTGCTAGTGGAAAAACATGTCTCTGCTGGCAGGCTTTTTGTAGAAATCGGTGTGGATGTCGCCCTTTTCCAATACTTTCACACTGATGTCAGAATGAGCTATAACGTTATTTTCATTCTTTCTTAAGATGCCCAAGAACTTTCAACCTCTTTTCGAGGTCATCTTCAGGGGTGTGAGTTATGGTAACAAATGTAACCGGAAAACAGTGTTGCTAAAAATTACTGTACATTTTTTCTGATTCATTTCTGACATTTTTTATTGTAATGCGCGAAAGATTATCGATGAGTATAAACGGATTTTATTAAAAATAAGCAAATATATTGTTTTCAATTTATTTAATCTGACACACACACGCATATATACTACAAATGAAATGAGTATGTATATAAATTTAAATATATATAATTTGTTATAGATATTATATTATTTAAATATTATATATGCACGGTACTTATTTGAAAGCGATCGATATTAGTGATAGAGCTTACATATTCAATTAGATAGGTGTGAGTTTGTGACCCTGGGTTACACGCTCTGTGAAACCCAGGGTCACAAACTCACACCTATCTAACTGAATATATATATATATATATATATATATATATATATATATATATGTATATATATATATATATATAAAATAGTATGGATAAATTTCATACTGAATATTCAATGAAGAATATTGCTTATCCATCACTAAATTCCTTTACTCTGGATCTCACGGAAAAAATAATTGAATTCATTAAAAGACTAAGATGGAAAACCTATTTCTACCTCAATCCACGGAATGCTTCGATTGAAAGCAAGGAAAAATATAATATGAGATCTCAAAAAAAACCCACCAGGCAATAAATTTCTCTAGTCTTTTGATTTGATTTAATAAAAAAAATTAAATTTAGGAAACAATATAACCAATTCCAGTTTCTTCTCAAAAGGGACATTAAAATGATCAGAAACTCTAATAAGATGTGGATAAATACAGACAAGTTGAACAATATATATATATATAAAATAGAACCATCTGAATATTCATTCTTAAAAAATTTCCAGTATTTATAAAAAAGATAATAATCATTACATGATGTCCACAGTTAATAAAACAAACTGCTGCATTGGCAAATAAACTAAATATCGCGGATAGAATGGGAAAGATCCAAACAAAAAAAGCATATTTAACCTTTAAGGACCACAAACAGAATTTTTTAAAAAAGCCTGCAAACTAGACTGATAAATCCCTCAAAAACTGAATTTGGTTCAGTTTCTGGCAATATAATTAAGAAAATTGAAACATCCTTACAAAAGAATTTCAATACAAATTTATGGAGAGATTCTTCTGAAAACATAACGTGATTCCAAAACATTCCGAATAAGAAAAAATTCAATATAGTCTCCTTCCATTTCGTATGATTTATTAGTTAATAGTTAAAACTACGCTAAAAACTTCATCGATATTTCTGATAATGAAATGGATATAATTTTAACTTCTAGGGAATCTCTTCTAGTATATTATAATTCTACCTGGACTAAAAGTATTAGCAATAATTTTGATGTCCCTATGGGGGCTTATGATTCAGCTGAAATCGCGAATCTGATATATATATATATATATATATATATATATATATATATATATATACTCTTGGTAGAATTGTTGAGCCCAATCAAGTAGGTATCTACCGGAATGATGTCTTATCTATATACCTGAAAGTAATGGTTCCCTCACATCCAGAATTTCTAAAAAGCTTATTAGATCTTTTAAAATGCTGGACTTCAAAATCGAAATTTCATCTAATCTCAAAATCGTTAATTTTTTAGATATTAGCTTTAACCTGTCCAAGAATACATTTAAACCGTATCAAAAAAAGTAATCAATCCCCTATCCACATTTATGTTGACTTTAATCATCCTAAATTTATCATAAAACAAATACCCAAAATAGTCAAATTTAGAATTAATAAATTATCTTCTGATAAGGAAGTATTTGAAGAGAATAAAGTAATATACAATGAAGCCCTAAAGAAGAGTAATTTTAAAGATGAAATATTATACGAAGAAAAATCGAAAGACAAAACTAAAAACAAAGGTAAAGTTAGAAAAAGAAAAATGTGGTTCAACCCTCCTTTCTGCAGTTTGTCCAATGTAATCATAGTTAAAAACGGTTTAAATTTAGTTAGCAAACACTTCCACCAACACCACCCCTTAAGTAAATTATTCAAAAGAAAAACTCTTAAAATTTAAAAACAGGCAAAACAATTAATTCACATAATAATAAATTACTAAGAGACTTCTATAACAAACTTTTGAGAGATATACTGAGAGATAGAATGGTTACATCTTCTATTTCTGTAACCGGTGCTAGGTGATGTTCATACCAGTGTTTGTTTACAGCTTTTCCATAATGTTTGCACATTGGCCAATGTAAATATTGCCCAACTCTATCGTGGCGGTTTTTATATTCATTTGGAGCAAGCACAGAACAGCCTGAGATTAGGTGGTCTATTGTTTCTTGGTGTTTATCACAAAACCTGCATTTTGGATCCATATTATTGTGCATAATATTTGCCTGAAAGTTTATAGTGAAAAGACTTTGGTCTTGTGCTGCAAGAATAAAGCCTTCAGTTTCAGACTTTAATCCAGATGCACGTAACCATCGATGAGTATTAACTTTGTCAACATTGGATTTATTGGCACGTTCTGGATATTGGCCATGCAGAGGTTTGTCTTGCCAGCGCTGTTTCATCTGTTCAAGAGCTTTATCTTTGGCTTTCATTTTCATATTTTTTGCCGCAATAGTTGGTTCTTGGCTTCTGTTTTGCTTTTCTACAGAATCTACTAACTGCAAATCGTGTTTGTATTTACTGCCTTCTTTTATTATTGAATATTTTTTCCTTCTTTCTTCGTGTTGCCTTACTAATTATATCATCCAATCCTTTGTTGTTTCTATGTATGTTACTAAGCCAATAGTTGTTGTCTTGTATGACAATTCCAGCTGAATAAGACCTCTTCCACCTTCTTTACGGGGTATGTATAGACGGTCTACATCAGCCTTTGGATGATGCATCTTATGCTTAGAAAGAAGCTTTCTTGTTTTAGAATCCATTCGCCTGATGTCGTCTAGAGTCCAGTTTAAGATGTTAAAGCTATATTGGACAACTGGGATTGCAAGGCTATTAATGGCCATAACTCTGTTCTGAGAATTCAATTCAGTTTTTAATATCATTCGTAGCCTTCTATAGTACTCTTTATGCACTATTTCTTTCATTTTTTTATGGTGAATGTTTTCACTCTCATTTACACCTAGGTATTTATAAGCTTCTTCTGGTTTCAATTCTTTTATTGTTACAGCAGGGTCTAAGCTAATTGAGGATGTTTCTTGTATTAATCCACATAAAACTGTAGCTTTAGCACATTTATTCAAATTGAATTTCATTCCAATGTCTTCGCTGAAGCATTTTACAATTTGCAGAAGACCTTCCAGCTCATTATCATTCTTAGCATATAACTTTAAGTCATCCATGTAAAATAGATGGCTTATTTTCTTTTGGCCTATTTTATAACCACATTCTGTCTTATTAAGTTGACTGGTTAGTGCTATTAATGATATGCAGAATAGTAAGGGAGATAAAGAATCACCTTGAAATATACCTCTTTTGATGTTTATTTCATCAGACTTATAGGTTCCATTTATATGATTGAGGTAAAGGGTTGTTTTCCATATAGACATGCACTGTTTGATGAAATTGATGATGACGGGCGATATCTTGTATATATTTAAAGTCTTTAAAATCCAGGGATGTGGCACACTATCGAATGCCTTTCGATAATCTATCCAGGCAGTACTAAGATTTTTCTTTGTACTGTAGCAGTTTTCCAGGATCATTTTGTTAATTAGCAATTGGTCTTTACATCCATAACAGCCACGTTTGCACCCTTTTTGTTCAAGCAGTATCATGTCATTTCTTTCTAAGAATAAATATGTCTGTTTTGTTAAAATAGATGTTAATAGTTTATGTGTTGTCGGAAGACATGTAATTGGTCTGTAGTTTTTCGGGTTGTTTGTGTCACCATTCTTGGGTAGAAGAAATGTAATTCCTTTGGTCATCCATGCAAGAATTTTAGTGGGATCGTCAACCATTTCTTGAAGTTCTTTGGCTAGTTTTTTATGTGCTGTATTTAAATAATATAGCCAAAAGTTAGGAATTTTATCTATACCTGGGAATTTCCAATTGTGTGCTTTTTTTAGTGCAAATTTAACATCCTCTTCTGTAATTCCAGCCCATGTCTGTTCTGGTTTATTTTTCATTCGTTCTATCTCTTGTGCAATCTAATCTACTTCCTTGCTATGTTCTTTAGGGCAAGCCCATATCTTTTCCCAGAACTGTGTGACTTCTTCCATTCGGGGGGGGGGGGGGGGGCGCTGTCACATTATTATTATTATTATTATTATTATTATTATTATTATTAACGTCTTAGAGATATTTTGTTTGATACATGTATATAAATAAATATATACCATTAATATTTTTTTATAATTTTTATCATTATAATTTCATTAGTATTATCTATTATTAGTGTTATTAATATTTAAGATGTTTTTTTTAAGATTGTATTTTAGTATTTTATTTATTTTTGCTTACTAGGAGTTAATATTTTAACTATAATTATAATAAATTACTACTAGTGGTTATATTGTAATTTATATTAGGACGTATGATTTACGATTTATTTTTCACCATAAATATACCCCATAGTCGGTATATTTTAATTTAAAAATAAATCCCATGTCGCGTTTCTAAGAACGAATATTAGTGTAAAAGACATCCGTTTCCACCATAGGACGTTTATTTTTAATTATTTTAATTTTCTTACTATCTTACTCTCTTTCTTTTTCTTTCTTTCTTTATTCATTTCCCCCCATTTTTACTAATATGAATATTATTATTATCATTAATGTCTTAGAGAAATTTTGTTTGATGCACAGAGAGAGAGAGAGAGAGAGAGAGAACGAGATATTAATTATTATTATTCTATTATTATTATTATTATTATTATTATTATTATTATTATTATTTACTTTTTATTATTATCTATTATTAGTATTATTATTATTATTTAAGATTTTTGTTAAGATTTTATTTTAATATTTTATTCATTTTTTTTACTAGGAGTTATTATTTTAACGACATTATTTATAATAAATTACTGCTAGCGGTTATATTGTAATTTATATTACGGTGTATGAATCATGATTTATTTTTCACCAAAAAAAATATACGCCATAGTCGGCATATTTTAATTTAAGAATAAATCCCATGTAGCGTTTCTAAAAATGAATATTAGTGTAATAGACGTCGGTTTCCATCTACTTTTTTTAAATTACTTTAAATTCTGTTCTATCTTGCTTTCTTTCTTTCTCTTTTTCTCTTTCTTTTTTTAGATTTAATTATCATTTTGATTTTTGATATTTTAGCTGAATTTTTTGAATTTTTAAAATAATAGTAAGGGTAGTTATTTTTTCAAATTGTATTAAAATTATGATGTATAATTTATTTTTGTACCGTAAATATATCCCATTATATTTTAAGCTAAATTTCAGAGTTAAATTTTCCACGTCACGTTTTTCTAAGAAAGTGGACGGGTGTTAGAGACGCTATTTTGATAAATGGGATTAACATTTATATTTCTAGGTACTGTTTATTTTCTTTTTATTGGATCTCTTTGTCCTTTCTTTTTCTCTTTTTCCTTTTTTGTCTTCATGCTTTCTCTTCATTTTTTTCTGTTTCCTCTCTTTTTCTCTTCTTTTCATTACTCAATCGTCTACTTTTTCTTTATCCTTACTTTTGTTTTATTATTTGAGGTTCTTTTTAAATGAGCGAGAAATTTTTCGTAAATAACCGTTACAAATGTCTATTCTAAATATGAACATGTGAGCGTCTATGTAAAAAAAAATTAGGGGATTTTTGAGGACCAACTGTTGTACCTTTTGGGTCTGACAAGCCGCAATATGCGGTGAAATAAGTATTATCCATTGTAATAATCCAAAATCTTTTCTAAAATATATCTGTATATGTACATATATATATATATATAGTATAGTATAGTATATATATATATATATATATATATATATATATATATATGTTTACTGCATGTATTTTATTGTGCTAAGTATGACGATGAGTAATAGAAGCCATCGCAAAATCAGTTCCATTCATCCAAGAAATGAAAAAGAAACGAATATTGACTTTCATGTTTTTGACGATTCTGCGATAATTTATAACGAGAATTTTTTCTTTTTTGTTTTTTTTTTAATCGTATCACACCGAGCAAGGCGGTAACGCCACTGATGTGCAAGGGGCTACGTAATAGTGGAAAGATTGGAAAAGAGAAAGCCGGAAACCACATCCTAAACAGGGAACAAGGGATGAGCCTCTAAATCTGTTCAATAGACGTGGGTGGAGTGTGAACCGGGCGATAGATAGATCTATCTACTCCAACTGGATCTATCTACTCCAATTACGTACAATCATGTATTTTCTCACATACATTTTATTTATGAAGAGAAAGTAACTGATAGAGAAATTTTGCGCAGGCTTCTTCTTGCTTTTAATTTTAGCATTTTAAGGCGAACACTTTATATTTACATAATAATTTGCTGTCTGTTGATAAGCCGTAGAAAACGAATCAATCAATCAATTAAATACTGATTAGCTACCCATGCATGTCTTTTAAATTCATTTACGTTCTCTGGAATACAAATATATAGAATTTTTTTTATTTTTATAATCGTATCGCCTCAAGTAAGGCATTTTACTGCCACTGTTTCGCAGGGGGTTACTTAGGAGGAAAGTTATGAGAAAGAGTGACAGGGTATAGGGGGTGTCAGGAAATGGGTAAGAGAAGGATGAGAATACTGATTAGAGTGGAGTGGACAGAGAAAGGAGCATGAGAGAGAGGATGCAGATTAGTGAGATGGGAGATGACTATTGAATTTACATTTAAATTCTTGGAAATTGTAGCTGTCGGGGAAACAAGTAAGCGAAAGGGAATTCTACAGGCGGGAAGTGCGAGAAAAGAAGCTGTTGAAGTAGAAGTTGCGTTTACATTTTATTGCTAATCTTGTGGCTCGAGTAAATTCATATATAGGGAGTACCAGTGAGGTAAGTTCATTTGAGCAGAAGCCGTGAAAGTATTTGTAGAAGAGACAGAGGTAAGCCACATTGCGCCGGTGAGAAAGTGACTGTATCAGAGCTGCCAAGTCGGGATCTATCACATTACAGATTCTCCGTTGGATTTTGTCAAGGACTCCTACGTGAATAACAGCGGTACCCAACCAGATATGGCAGCAGTATTCAATGCACAGACGGGTGGTAGATTTATATATGTGCAGGATTGTTTCAGACGTGAATTACACAGAGAATTAACTTTCTTAGCAGAGGATTTAGTTATGGATTCTATATAGTCAGTTAACTTGAGGTCTGTTGTGAGAGTTAACTCGAGGGGGCGCAGTGTTTTGCTTTCAGGGAGACTAGCCTGATCCATGTTAATTGGGTGGGGTAACAGCCATTGTCTGGGATAGTTAATAGATAACAGTTTCGTTTTGGAAGCATTTAAATTCATGAGCCATTTCTTACCACAGTCCGCCACGGATTGGAGGTCCTTTTCAAGCTCGGCAGCGAGGTTTGCTTTTTCAGCCTCGGCAGATTTTTGATCGATGCGAGAGTAACATAACATAATAAGAAAAATTATGGCGAATCGAAGAAATGAAAGAATGATATGGTCTGAAAACCACCTCAGTAGGTCAAGCATAGAAAGAAACACCGTATGAGTGGCTTTGATAAAAAATTTGTGGTTAAACTAGCAGTATAGCACAGCGTTGATCGGGTGTAATGAAAGCTTTAAAACTAATCCATGGTCCTGGAGCTCAGACTCTTTGGACGTTGGCACAAAAGACTAAAAAGCAATAGCTGTTTCCAGTTAAAGCGAAACCGTAGATTGAAAGAAAAATGAATAGATGTAATTCAAATTTTGATTCTCTGGTATCGATATCAAATAAGTTTTTTTCGTCGTAAACTGAATTTTGAAGGCTAAATAAGTCCTCTGAGTAAATGGTATCATGGCTGAGACTAAGAACTGCAATTATACCCACTTAGAGCCAAACCCGAAGCAAAAACTAAAATAAAAGGGCTGAAAAAAATACAGACATACAGGCAGATAAACGAACACACACACACACCTTTTATATATATATTATCGATTTTCTGCACTATTATAAAAACTGCAATCTTGAAACTTCTGAATATCGTTTCTCATGTCTTTGTCTATGGGTGTTTCAAATTTGATTAAAATCGGACCACACCTACTATAACCCGATTTTTTCGATTATCGATTTTCGATATTTTCGATATTCATCGGGGGTACCTCGACACAAAACCTAGCTACGAACACTCGCAGACGCTTATTGTACGACTGTGTAAATTTTCAAGAAAATCGATTCAGCCGTTTCGGAGTTTATAGGTAATGGACACACACACACACACACACACACACACAGTTCCATTCATAAATAAAGTTTAGATATGTAGCATTCCATAATATAGAAGACAATGTTCATTAAGCATATATAAAAGTTGATTACATGACTGTTACGTTATTTGGTGAATGCCTATTCAGTTCTTGCATAAGACGAAAACAAAACATCTGTTCTTGTAAATTGGGAGGGAAAGTGGAACGCCAATATCTGTTAAATCTAATCATAGAAAACAGAATGAAAAGAGGCGAATCAGTTTTACACCTCGAAATCTCTAGAAGATGATCGAATATGACAAACATCCACGTAAAGATAACTCAAGCGCCTGTGAGATTTAATTATAATAATCAAATACCTAAAAGATAAAAGTTATATATATATATATATCAAAAGCAAGCAAGAACACGCAACAAAATTTATTACGAGTGTAGTAACAAAGTTTTAAATACATTTAACGAACATTTAAATCTATTTTGCATTTCTACTAATACTATCACATACACACACACTCATGTGTGTGTGTGTGTGTGTGTGTGTGTGTGTGTGTGTGTGTGTGTGTAAAGGGACTTGTACCCACAGAAATAACAAATAGACTTAAATAAAGTAGAAGTCATCATGTAGACCTTAGGATTCTTTCAGCCAACACGTTATCAAAGGTGCTCGTTAGCGTTAATGTTAATGATAGACAGGACACGAAAATTACTGACAGAAAGGAAAGTTGGAACACTTTTAAAAGTATAATTTTGCTCAAAAAATAATAATTAAGATGTAAGGGGGGGGGTGTAAACACACAGTTCTAAAAGAATACTTAAATCGAAAAAGAATAACTCATAATCCTTCAACAACCGTAAGAAGCGAATGAAATGATCTTTCTGTCTGCACCGGCTAGGCTGATGGATCTTCAAATAAACAGCCTCCAAAACACGTAAATGGTGGCCCGAGCGGGTATTGTGCAAGAGAGAAAACCAAGTGTCCTTATACACAGAGGCACAGTCTTGATTATCAAGTAAATGTTGTCCAATGGCCAATTCTTGAACAGCCCGAGTTGTTCTTAAAGACGGTCTAGGACTACCCGAACGTAAATTTGCGGGGACGTGCTGCGCTACTCCTGTTTCCAAACTCAGATTGATTTGTTCGAGGTACACCGCTTCACATCGGCATTTGAATTTATAAACAACAGAAGTTTTACGAAAATAGGACAACCTATCTTTAGTGAAAGAAGGAAACACAGTTCGAGTTTGAAACAAAGTACGCAACTTAACTGAAAAGTAACACGACAAAACACATGTCAAAACTTAGTCAGTTATGAACTGACACTTTCATTTATGGACTGACGATATATACAGTACTGTGCAAAAGTATTAGGACAAGAACTATTTTATCTTTTATGAGGCATCAAAATAATTGCGACAATTTACCAATCACACCTAGTATATATATATCCAGTACTGTGCAAAAGTATTAGGACAAGAACTATTTTATCTTTTATGAGGCATCAAAATAATTTTGACAATTTACCATTCGCACCTAGTATATATCCAGTACTGTGCAAAAGTATTAGGACAAGAACTATTTTATCTTTTATGAGGCATCAAAATAATTGCGACAATTTACCAATCGCACCTAGTATATATATATCCAGTACTGTGCAAAAGTATTAAGACAAGAACTATTTTATCTTTTATGAGGCATATTGACAGAAAATAAACAATTTAATTAAAGTAATTTTATTTCATTTACTCAACAAATCCTTTAACAAGAGAAAGTACTTGTTGCAAAATAAATTTAATATTTAGTAAAATAGCCTTTTGCTTTAATCACAGCCTTCATTCTGTCAGGCATTGACATCACAAGCTTCTTCAATGTATCTAATGGTATCTCCTGCCAAGCAGCTTGTATTTGTTCCCAAAGTGTTTTTTGCGAAGTAACATTAGATTTATCAATTTTTTATCCAAAATACCTCATAGATGTTCAATAGGATTGAGATCAGGGCTTTGTGGAGGCCAATTTAAATTCCGAAGCCTTTCTTCCTCTTCCTTTTTAGTTAAATAATTCTGACAAAGGTTGAGCTTTTCACCCTGTATTTGAATTTCAGTGAGGTTTTTAGGAAAATTACACCCGTTCTATTACTTTTGCACACTACCTGTAATGTCCAAAAGTGTTAGGACAGGGATGATTTTAAACTTTATTTTGATGCCTCATAAAAGATAAAATAGTTCTTGTCCTAATATTTCTGCACAGTACTGTATATATATATATATATATATATATATATATATATATATATATATATATATATTGTTAAATTGTGATGATGCTTAAAATTGATATTTTTACGGTAGTTTACTGGTAGAAAAGCATTATAAGCAAGCAGGTTTTTTTAGTCATAAAGTGCTCAATATCAAGAGAGAGATAGACCGTAAAGGAGCATTTCACTTAAAAGAGCAGTGTTGTTTCAATTATGCCGACTGCGAAGAGATTGTTGTGATGTCTTCACTCTTCAAGATTTTTATTACCAAAACCCTGAAGAGCGAAAGCATCACGACATAAGTCAACTGAAAAAGTTCTCCGCATTATGTATATATATTTACGCTCTCGCACTCTGGAAGAATGGTAGACTTTGAAAAACAGTAGCTACTCTGGCATCTACGCATCGTTCATTCAGCAATGAATTAGAACACTCTCAGCTATTGGACGTGTATAATGATAATATACACGCTAAAACGTCTGCTTCCTTCTACCGGTCGCCCGTAGCTTAGAGGTAGAATCGCCGGCTGACACCAATGTGGTTGTGTTTCAATCCTGGGTAAAAGCATTCGGGTGTCTAACCGTACTGATGAGCTGTGATACAGCGAAACAGATCTGACTGCGGATGACTATATATATATTGTTAAATATAACAATGAAAGTCTATTATATTTAATTTATGGCGGGCTTACTAAAAACCCATCACATTCATTTACATTCAGGATTAAAAAAACATCACACAAGACTCATGCAAAAACTTACGACAAATTGTAGCAACTTATACATGTATTAACAAAATTACAATCCTTCAATATTGATAGAAAATGCATGCATTTAAGTGAACCATAAAAAAAATCAACTGTTGCCTCTTTGACTGCTAGATCGAAGTTCAATCATAAATTAATAATACTTATGAATTATTCTGGCAATATCTTTAAAAAATTCTTAAATGTTCTTAGAAAAGATTCTTGAAAAAGGTACTTGCAAACAAATCTTGAATGAGTATGTTGTTGTGGAAAGTTCTACATGAAAGTGTGAGCGTGTCTATATATAGATGTTTTTTTTTTAATCGTATCACCCCGAGCAAGGCGGTAACGCCACTGATGTGCAGGGGGCTACGTAATAGTGAAAAGATTGGAAAAGAGAAAGCCGGAAACCACATCCTCAACAGGGAACAAGGGATGGGCCTCTTAACCTGTTCAATAGACATGGGTGGAGTGTGAACCGGGCGATAGATAGATCTATCTACTCCAATGTGTGTGAGAAGATTTCGCGCGACGCCGACTGCTACCTGCAGTCGGGGTGCGGGTGTGAGTGAGGATTATTACGCGTGTCCCCGCAACGGCCTCGGCAGGGGGGGTCCCCACTGAAGATGTAACACGTGGGTGTGTTGCTTAAATAGAGCCCTGGGGGCTCTAGAGAGTTGCGCGGGAAAATATCTATTTGCTTACGTCTTATTTCTTTCAAACTTTGTTTTTATAAGCAGGATAATATTTTTGAAATCCATCTATTCCCATTGGGAAAATTGGTGAATGTGAACATTCTCGTTTACGCGAAGCAGAAACAAAACGACATATGATTAAAAAAATGGCACTTATTTATTCTAGGAATACGCCACAAAGAACACAAGAAAATTAGAAGTAATTTCTGTTGACTCAGGTCTCTTCATCTGCGAGGAAATTGTCCATCATTCATTGTCATATCGTACGACTGATATTACATAACAGTTCAGTAGTCTTTTCTTGTTTTTAACGAAATTTTCCTGTTTCTTTAATTACGTTGATTAAGCTTTGAAAGGCATATTTTGCTCTTCGGGTTTCGCTGACACATTTTCCGTACTCTGTTAAAACACTTATTTTTGTACTTGCTTGGTTTTGGTGTCTATAATTTATAGTTTGTTCCTTGTGCTGACATTATTTAAGAATTCAATATTAATAACAATGATTAACTTGATTTTTGTACTGCGGTAACAATTGCTATTTCTTATTTGTTTACGCCTAGAAAGTATAAAAAATAGCTAATATTTCCTTCAAAGTTTGCGTGTGTGATCAAGATAATGATATATCTGAAATTTATTTTTCCCATTAGGGAAACTGGCGAATGTGAACATTCTTGTTTACGCAAAGCAAGAACTCAAAAGTAGCATTTATTTAATCTCGGATTACACAAAGAAAACCAGATAAAATTTAATATTTTTTTTGTTTATTTTTATAATCGTGTGGCCCCAAGCAAGGCATTTTACTGCCACTGTTGTGCAGATGGTTACATAGGAGGAATGTTATGTGAAAGAGTGACAGGTTACAGGGGGTGTCAGGAAAAGTGTATGATAAGGAAGAGAATACTGATGAGAGTTGGGTGGACGGAGAAAAAGCATGAGAGAGAGAGAGGATGTAAGTTAGTGAGACAGGAGATGACTATTGACTTTACATTTGAATTCTTGAAGATTGTAGCTGTTGAGAAAGCAAGTATGCAGAATGAAATTCCACAAGCGGGAATTGCGAGAAAAGAAGCTGATGGAATAGAATTTGCGTTTAAAATTTTTTGTTTTCACAGTAAAAGGGTGGGACCTAGTTGCTAATCTTGTTGCTCGAGTACATTCATATATAGCGGGTACCAGTGAGCTAAGTTCATCGGAGCAGAAACCGTGAAAGTATTTGTCAAAGAGACACAGGGAAGCCACATTGCGCCGGTGAGAAAGTGACTGCAGCTTAGCTGCCGAGATTGATCACCTTTCAGATTCTCCGTTGGATTTTGTCAAGGACACCTAGGTGTCCTTGACAAATCGTGGAGCCGAGTTCGAATTCCAGTTGAATTCGTTGCATTCACTTGCGCACAAATACCCTTAGGAAAAGTATTAACCCGATTCTTCCCTCCAGTTATGGCTTAAATAACAGGACAGATTGGGTTCTTTAGCCTTGGTCAGTAACCAGTCTACCGCAGAAAGTAATAGCAACCTACTGCGGGAAAATCTTCTGCCCATGTCTCGAGAGGGACATGATCGCCCAAGCGTGTATCACGTATGGCACTTAAGTGACTGAATACCGAAATATTTTCTTGTGAGGCTCGGTAATTTTTTCTTGTGAGGTTTGGTAATTTTTTTTTTTTTTTTTTGTGAGGTTTGGTAATTTTTTCTTGTGAGGTTTGGTAATTTGTTTTTTTGTGAGGCCAATTTTTTTGTGAGGTTTAGTAATTTTTTTTGTGAGGCTTGGTAATTTCTTATTGTGAGGTTTGGTAATTTTTCTTGTGAGGTTTGGTATTTTTTTTTGTGAGGGTCCTCAAGGTGGTTTTACGTATTTCCCGTATTATTTTTGCCTTTGGAACAACAGGGACACCGCGGCACACTACCACAGGCGAGACTTTGCACAGCAGATCGAGCTCAGTGTGGAGAGGAACATCGTCAAATAGGCTCCACTGTTGAACCCCGAGTAAGTATTGTTTCCTCCACTGCACTTAGAATTGGGCCTCATGAAACAATTTGTCGCAGCTGTAAGTAAGACTCTAAAGCCTACAATCACCTTCAAGATTAAATTAAATTACTTTGACGAATCAACTCCAAATATATTCTCCCATCATAGTTTTGTTATGTGATCTGTTACAGACTGCCGCTGCTGCTGGACCTAGACAAACAATGATAAACACGTATGTATAAAAACATAATCTTATAATTTCATTCTTCGTCGATGACGCTTGTGTGGGGCATGAGGGCAGCCGAAGAGAGATCGCACATACGAAGGAGTCTTCGGCAGTCGTTAGCCAGTCTCTGTATATTCAGCTCCGAGTTCTAGACTTTATATGGTCTTAAAATTCCCACTCTATTTTGTTTTTTCGGGTTTCGCTTTGTTGATTTTATCTACGGCCTGTTGTATCTTTTAGTCACACCCGGCGGTTTATCGAATTCGAATTCGGCTCTTCGAGTTCTCGTTCCGAGCCGATATCCACTGCACCACAAAGCACATCCTTAACTGTCCTCTTCATATTTCAAGACATCTAGCAAGATTTTGACACTGCTTATTCCCTTTTTAGATGTAATGAGTGATCCTGGGAAAAGACGGATTCATGTTCCCATTATGAAGCAACACGGCTTTGAGGATCCTGGATGAGCTGCTGATGAAAAGGCGCCACTCGCTGAGGTTAGAGGCGAATTGCAATTGCCTTCCTTTACAATTGTATGAACATCTGTATTTACAAAAATCGGCACTTCATATACTCACAAAAATTTCAAAATTCTTTTTAGAATGATGGAATTCGCTGAATTCTCGTAAGTTTTTTCTATTTATAATTAGTATATATAGTTTTTACTGAATAGCACTACCACGTAACCATCTGGATAAGTAATTTTAAAAGATTTAAAGTTAAAAACAAAATGAAAACAATCATTGTAAAATTCTTTATTCCTCGACCGAATGATTTTAAGACAATGATAACCATAAAAATCTTATTTATAAATACAATGAAAAGCCTTTTTAATTCCATCCCCGTCGGTTATGGAATCCAAATTAGAGAAACATATGAAATAATATATTCATTTTATTCCATTTTTTTTTTTAGGATTCAAAGCAGATTTTCTGTGCTGTTTTACAAAATCAGTTTGTTTTTCTCGAAGTTTCATAAAATTAAATACGTTTTGGGGTAGGTTAGTCAGTCAAGTGCTATATGTGATATACACTTTGGGCGATCATGTCTCGAAAGAGACATGACTGACTGGGCAGATGATTATCCCGCAGTAGGTTGCCATTGCTTTCTGCGGTGAAACTGGTTGCCAACCAAGGCTATAGAACCGAATATGTCCTGTTATTTAACCCATAACTGGAGGGAAGGAACGGATTAATACCCTTCTCAAGGGTATTTGCGCGTACGTGAATGCCATGAATTCAACTGAAATTCGAACTCGGCTCTCCGATTTCTAGTTCCGAGTCGATATCCACTGCAACGCAAAGCACATGGGTAGGTAAAAGATTAAAAAAGAGATATTTCTACCAAATTTTCTAATAAAAAGAAACATTTCTAAAATAATTCGCTTCTTCTTATTGGCTGGCCGAAGCAAAGGCTTCCTGGCTTCCTTGTAACATTTTGCAAAGTAAAAGTAACAAAAGAACTATTCTATTTTCATTTAGAATTATCCACTTGGCAATAAATACTAAAAATAGTATGAAATACATCATTTAAAAAAAACTGGGGTTGCCTAATCATTATGGCCGGTAGTATATATATATATATATATATATATATATATATATATATATATATAATTATATAAATAATTACTGTATATCCGTCTCGAAAAAAACACCGAGTAATAATTGGCTCTAGGTTAGATTTATTCTTATATATATATAAAAACTAATTTATAAATCGAACTTTGTCTGCGTGTGTATGTGTGTCTGTGTGTGTGCGTGTGTGCTCGTTAACTATAGACTCCGAAACGGCTAAACCGATTTTCTTGAAAATTTACACAGTTGTACTATAAGCGTCTGCGAGTGTTCTTAGCTAGGTTTCGTGTCGAGATACCCCCGATAAATATCGAAAATGGATAATAAAAAAAATCGGGTTATAGAAGGAGTGGTCCGATTTTAATCAAATTTGATTACACTCATAGATAAAAACATAAGAAACACTATTCAGAAGTTTCAAGGTTGCAGTTCTTACAATAGTGCAGAAAATCGATAATACATATATATATATATATAAAAGGCAAGGTGTTTTTGTGTGTGCGTCTGTTTATCTGCCTGTATGTCTGCATTTTTTTAGCTCTTTTATTTTAGTTTTTGCTTCGGGTTTGGCTCTAAGTAGGTATAATTGTAGTTCTTAGTCTCAGTCATGATACCATTTTAATCAGAGGACTCATTTAGCCTTCAAAATTCAGTTTACGACGAAAAAAATTATTTCATATCGATACCAGCAAATCAAAATTTAAAACTTATCCATGGTCCTGGAGCTCAGACTCTTTGGACATTGGCACGATGAAGAAAAATGAATGGATGTAAATCCATTCATTTTTCTTTCAGTCGGCGGTTTCGCTTTAACTGGAAACAACTATTTTTTTTAGTCTTTCGTGCCAATGTCCAAAGAGTCTGAGCTCCAGGACCATGGATTAGTTTTAAATCTTTCATTACACCCGATCAACGCCGGGCTATACTGCTAATTGATATATAACCAAATTTCGTTGATAGGCAGGCAAGACATCCTTATGGCAAGGAGGAAAAGCCTTTCTAGTTGAGAAAATGCTCCAGACCATCACGGCACTAAAACACCATTTGATGAAAAAAGAAATTTTACCAGTGTATGTTTGACTAACGGAACCAATCCACGGTAGTCTAACATATATATGACATTTAGAAGGCCCATACGTATTAATTTCTTTGAACTTAACAATTTTTCGTTCAATGATAGATGTGAGAACACATTTGGGGTAACCATACATCCATTCGTAAAGAAAAAGTTCCCTCTTCTTCCTGAGAAACGCTACATTGTGAAACAAACACTTGTAGTGATGCTTCTCTTGATTACTACAATTTTATCCACTTCATATCTAGATCGGGAAATCAGGGAGCCGAGTTCGAATTCCAGTTGAATTCATTGCATTCACTTACGCGCAAATACCCTTGAGAAAGGTATTAATCAGTGATGGGTTAAATAACAGGACAGATTGGGTTCTATAGCCTTGGCTGGCAACCAGTCTACCGCAGAAAGTAATGACAACCTACTGCGGAATAATCTTCTGCCCAGTCAGTCATGTCTCTTTCGAGACATGATCGCCCAAGTGTGTTTCACTTAACTGACTGACACATCTAGATCAACGTTTACTATCTATTAATCTGGACTTAATTCTTCATCTTTTTTATATACACCATTCAACGCTCTACATTGAGTGGCTCTTGATCATTCTATTTGGTGAAGTAAAAGAAAATGCTTCATAATGTAAGGGATCAAAAAAATAAATATTTCACATTCCAGAAGTTTCTTGAATTTCCAACTATTATAAACACCATGTCCTGCATAATAAATAAAGAAAAACAAAACTTGCCGAAACTTCTGAAAAGATATCCCTCCCCCACGAAATTCTATCCTTATATTCCAAACTCCCCAAGGTCTAATCTATCTAATCCTCGGAAATCACAATGTACCGCCTGTTGTATTCATATGCTAATCTTCACGTTTAAACTTTTCCTTCACATCGTTCTGATCTTTATGCTCGCTAATGTATAGTTAATCATACAGTAGCGAGCGTAAAGATCAGAACGACGTGAAGAAAAATTTTAAATGTGAGATAACTTTTTGATTTTAAAGCTTCATAGAACAATTTATCAAGGAAAAATAAGGAAATAAAGGTAAATTATATAATTCCAAAATATAAAGCTCAATAAACTTGTTTTGATTAAAGTTATAAGAATAATTCGAAAAAAATAGATGATCAAAAACATCAGAACGATTAAAAAAAACCATACTATTATAATAGATACATCATATCAAAATTAAAAAAGCGTTCATAATTAATTAGGACTTGATGTGAAAAACCTTTACTTTCTATAAAAGCTTGACACCTTTTGCTACATGAGCGAAATAATGTCTTCGTCTTTTGACCCTAGTTTGGGGATAAACTATTTGCTCACAGTTGGGATCCTAACAGGTCCTACCTCGGGTCAGGGTGAACCTAGGAACAACAGCAATGAAGAGGTGGTTCCATGTTCCCCATAATCTCTCAATCAGATGCCTTGCTGCTGGATGCAGTTTATTGTCATACCCAGGACCATATTGTCTGTTTTAGTTTGTTCTTCTTGTTTAATGTTTACAATGAATAGGTACATCCACTCATTTTTTACTTCTAAATTTAAATTGAATTTTTAAAAATAAAAAAGTATTCTTGAAGCTTTAATTTTAGTTTTAAGCCAAGAGATTAAATTTACTAATTCCAGTAAGCAAAATTCTCTGGTGTGTTTCAAACCGAAATTATATTGATTGGGATCTAATTTTTTATATTAAAAAGTTTCAATTTTTTGGTCATTTTTCATCGATCGACACATTTTCTAAACTGAGGCCAATTCTTGGTTTTAAAAATCATGCAAAAATAAAATATACCTCGCTGACACAATATTTTATTTACATTAGCAAATTTAAACTTACCTTAAGCTGACTTGTAATAAATATTATTGCTTACTGCCTGAAATGTGCTATAAAAACGTTTCTTAATTACGGTAATCTTGTTATCGGAGTAATCATCGTCTTATCAGAGACGATAAATGACATGACAGTAGCCGTCAAAAAATGTTAAGTATGGAAAACCAATTTCACACAATCTTAACCATACACTTCGTTTTTTTGTTTTTTTATCTGTATAGTAAAATTAAGAAATTAACATAATATTTTCAATAATTATCCAATATTTCATAGAATTTTAGTTAGTTTAACTTTATAGCCTTACAATTGAAGATGTTTTATGAAAAACAAAAATTAAAATAATAAAAAACTTTAAAACTTTTTAAAATAATTTTACAGTTTAATAACAGAATGAAATTATAAAACGACAGAGGTGACTCAATAATTTATGAAATTTTATGGCATTTATTAATTTATTAATTAATTATTAATTTTTTATTTTTAATATCTATTTTTCATATTGTTTATTAGGAACTTCCGCAAATTTTGAATTTCACAATTTTTTAATGAAATTAGAAAACTAGAAATGAAAATATAAAACTTGCTTTAAATTTTGGAGGGCTGATTTCCAAAGCCCGTTGAATATTGAAAGGTAAAGTATAGGGGACACTGAATCGAGATGAAAGAATTGTACCCTGCCGAAAATATTTATATAGTTTTTCTTTTCTTTAAAGAGCGCAACATTTGGAACACGTGACCTTTTAATGATATCTACCAAGTACGGCCACCTGTAAAAAGAAAATACGGGTCATCATACGGACACAATTAAAGTGTTGTAATTATTTTAAAAATCGAATGGCTCGATTATTTGTATTAAGCTTGTCAATTTTTTATTAGTAAATATAGTCTTCACACATTAACTTGCAAACTTAGCGTTAACGATGAAGGAGGAAATTTTAAAACATTTCTGAAACTTTATAATAATAAAAAGATAATAAAAATGAAAACAGTTTTTGTAAAAATTCATTATTTATTGAATTTTTTTCTTTTCAGAAAACTATATCCTTATTATATATTGTTTCTAAAACTTACTAAAAGTTTATCTAAATAAAAAATGGCATAGTTTTATTGAATTTTTGTTTCCACAATTCGAAGCAGATTTCCTAAAAATGAGATAATTTAGGGCAAACAAAAGACATTTAATTGATTAGCATTCCCACAATGACTTCTGGATTTAATTAATATTAGGTACATGGACAAACTCCCCAAGTTTCTAGTAATTTCTGGTAATTAATTGGTGGGTGGGGTAACATTTGTAAAAAAGAATTTCCAAGAATTTCTAAAAATAATAATTTCAAAAATGATTTCAGTCATTTATGAATAAGTCCTCAAATTTTTAACACAATCTGACAATTTTTTTATTTTTATAAGACTTTTTAAATTGCACCAGCAAAAAAATAATTGCGTAATATTACGTTTAGCGTAATAAAGCCTCATAAAAATTACGATGTTCTACCAAAATTTAGAACGTATTAGAAAGAATGAAACAAATTTCAAAAATAATTAAAAAATACTTTGATCTATCCTCTTAATAATGATTTAAATATTTTGCCGATAAAAATTTGTTTTTATTTCGTTTTGGGATTTTTTTATTCATGCTATGCCGTTTTTTCTTTTTGAGTGATTTAGTGAAGGCCAGTCAGTCAGTTAAGTGCCATACGCGATACACGCTTGGGCGATCATGTCTTTTTTCGAGACATGACTGACTGGGTAGTTGATTATCCCGCAGTATGTTGCCATTGCTTTCTGCGGTAAATTGGTTGCCAGCCAAGGCTATAGAACCCAATCTGTCCTGTTAATTAACCCATAACTGGAAGGAATAGATGGATTAATACCTTTCCCAAGGGTATTTGTGCGTAAGTGAATGCAATGAATTCAACTGGAATTTTAACCCATAACTGGAAGGAATAGATGGATTAATACCTTTCCCAAGGGTATTTGTGCGTAAGTGAATACAATGAATTCAACTGGAATTCGAACTCGGCTCCCCGATTTCTCGTTCCGAGTCGATATCCACTGCACCACAACGCACATCCAGTGAAGGTACCTAAATTAAAACAAATATAATAACACAATGTTAGCGAAATCTAAGAACTGTCTTTAAATTTTGGTCAGCTCTTGTACAAGTCCAGTTCCGAGAACCGTTTACATATTTTAGCGTCTTCGGGAGTTAGAATTTAGCAACTTGGGTTCTCCATAAACTTACAAATGGAAATAGCAGCATTTTGAAGATAGATGTGTCTTGCTTTGATCGATAGAGAGTAAAAAAAGAATCATAGTAAAGCTCATCATTGTCGATGAGGAATGGTATTCTTGTAGCAAATCAGAAATTAATTAAAATTAACCTTCTTCTTCACTTTTACAAAAATTCACAATGACGTGTGAAATCCTGGGTTTTCCCAAAGAGAAAAAGGATTGACCATGTGCTTAAAGAAAAATCGAACCCAGATTTCGCAAGTAGGTGTTAAAATGATTTTTGACCAATGGGAGCGACTTGCACGACTTGAGGACTAAATCCAGTGCTAAATTCAAAAAGACTATATAAATGACCTCGGCGTCAGTCAAGAGTCAGAGATGGGAGCAGCAAGAGACACGCTAAAATGTAACAAGAGAAGCTTCAGGGGGACATTTTCCTCTTTCTCTTTCTCCTTATCTATTTCAACAATTACTACTACAAACATTTTGTACGAACTCTACTCTTAATCTCTTAATAATGTTTCTAATTGAACATTAACTTCTACAACTTGTGTTATTCCTCCTTTTAATAAATTTCTATTTTAAAATGTAAAATGTATATTTTATTACTCCACTCTTCTACACAATTCCACATATTCCAACCTGCCGACAACCAACCTTTTGATGAAAATATGATAAACCTTATTCTGCATACATCCTGTAATCTGTAGGGAGTTCGGTTATGTCTGACACAAGGCCGAATCAAAGAAAAATTAACCAGCTTTCTATAGTTACATTCTCAGGAGTATTGAAACTGAAAAAAATCGAGGCTGGGTGCAGGGCCTTTTTCTATATCCCAAATTAAACCTATCCTAAATTAAGTATTTCGAGTAACACGTCTGTGTTTGTTGGAATTGAAAGGTAGTTTTTAATACGAATCTCTGGAACGTTATTTTTCGCAAGCTTGAAAAGGTGATTTTGCTCCAGATTTTCTGCTATTCAAAATGTTGCGGTAAATCGTAACAAAAAGAAGAAAAAGCACACTTGTCAAATCTGTCTTATTCCGCAGGACTGCTGATAAAATTAATACTACAGTGTTGGTAGCAGACACGAAAAGGAAATTACAAGACCTCCAACAGAAAGTAGCTGAAGAAAGCGAAAAAGAAAATGCATGCTCATCAGTAAAAAATCAGTCAGTTAAGTGCCATACGTGATACACGCTTGGGCGATCATATCTCGAAAGAGACATGACTGACTGGGCAGGAGATTATCCCGCAGTAGGTTGCCATTGCTTTCTACGGTAGACTGGTTGCCGACCAAGGCTATAGAACCCAATCTGTCCTGTTATTTAACCCATAACTGGAGGGAAAAGACGGACTAATACCTTTTCCAAGGGGATTTGTGCGTAAGTGAATGCAATGAATTCAACTGGAATTCGAACTCGGCTCCTCGATTTCTGGTTCCGAGCCAATATCCACTGCACCACAAATTACACGACCTCCCAAATGACACCTACAGGTGGGGCATACTAAAATCGAACCGGTACAGAAATTTACATATGAATTGTTCTAACAGAAGACAGAACGCGCGATACTGAGACCCGAAAACGTATTATCATGACAAAGGATGCATTCCAAAAGCTAAGTATAGTATTAAGAGACAGGAAAATGTTTCTAGAAACAAAGAAAAGGGTACTGGATTGCTATGTGATGTCTGTTTTCAATATGGCAGTGAATGCTGGACAATCTTCACAAAGAGGAATAGGAGACTTGAAACAGCTAAAATGTAGATCTACAGAAGGATGCTGAGGATACCATGGACTGAACATGTAAGCAATGATGGGGTTTTGGATAGGATGGAAATGAAAAGGAAGCTAATACTTAACTCTTTTTTGCGTAGTGGCTACAATTGTAACCTTTCTCTAATCCTTGTTGTAACCAATATGCAACAAAGGGTTAACATCAGGAAAAGACAGCTGAAGTTCGTGGATGCGATAAGGAAGGCGGGCTTGGAGAATATGATACTGACAGGTCAGATAGAGGGAAAGAGAGACAGGAGAAAGCAAATTGTAGCATACTTGACAGGCTTGGGCATGTGGGTGGCAGAGCGGAGTTTGAGTGGCGCAATAAGGGAAAGCGTGCTAGGAGCCACTAGGGATAGGGAGATAGGCAAGGCCATCATCGCCTACGTCCTGAAGGGACACGGCACATTGAAGAAGAAGAAATAATGAAGCGTATGTGTCATTGAATCTCAGATCAATCTTTTTTTGTTTTTTTTATTGTCATATCGTCCCAAGCAAGGCATTTTACTGCCACTGTTTTGCAGGGCGTTACATAGGAGGAGGAAAGTTATGAGACAGAGTGACAGGTTATAGGGGATGTCAGAAAGTGGGTAAGAAAAAGATGACTTTGGCCATAAAGTGAGGCATCCGTTTATATACTGACTGTAAAGTAGAATTGATCCCCAACTTTATATCCACATTACAATAGTATAGAAACTATTTTTTTTTATAATCATATCGCCCCAAGCAAAGCATTTTACTGCCACTGTTTTGCAGGGGGTTACATAGGAGGAGGAAAGTTATGAGACAGAGTGACAGGTTATAGGGGATGTCAGAAAGTGGGTAAGAAAAAGATGACTGTGGCCATAAAGTGAGGCATCCGTTTATATACTGAGTGTAATGTACAATTGATCCCCCAATTTTTGATTTTCAGAATAAAGATCAGAATGAAATCGTTCTGCAGTAATTGAACTGCTAAAAACGGGACAGTTGCAAAAACAAGAAAAAATTATGGTTACATTAAAAAGTAATAAAAAATAGTGAAATAAATCTATTAAATAACCAGCAGCGCCATTATTATCTTCAGTTGTCTTTTATTGGCTAATGCATCTGGAGGTGTGTTTGATATCGATCAATCAAAGTTGATATATCAGAGCCACGAAACAGCGACATTTTCGATCCTTTATAATAATTTATTAATACTATTTTTCAATTATAATTAAGCTTATTTTTTTTATCTCCTCTCTTTGGAATAACATGAAGAATATCTTCTGTACACTAAATAAAAAGAAAGGAAAATTTTCCCTTCGGGTAGAATAATTACACATTGTTTATTTGCGGGTAGAAAATGAGTTGTTTTGCTTTGGTTCTTTTTGCAGCAAACGTTCAGGCTGTCTGGGGTACAAAAAATGTCCATTTGTCTTTGGTGCGTGTATGGAGTTAAAAGTTTTAGGTACCTCCATTCATTTTCGATACCGAACTTTTTGATTACATTTTTAAAAATAAAAAAGGTTTCTAGAAGCTTTAATTTTACTTTTAATTGAAAACTAAATGATTGACTTTAAAGAAAGCATAAAACAAGATAGATCCCGACTTGGCAGCTCGGATAGAGTCACTTTCTTACCGGGGCAATGTGGCTTCCCTGTGTCTCATCTACAAATACTTTCACGGCTTCTGCTCCGATGAATTTAGCACACTGGTGCCTCCTATATATAAATTTACTCTAGCAACAAGACTAGCAACTAGGCCCCACCCTTTTACTGTGAAACCAATAAATTGTAAACGGAAATTCGACTCGACAGCTTCTTTTCTCGCACTTCCCGCTTGTGGAATTCACTTCCGTTTACTTGCTTTCCGACAGCTATAATCTTCAAGAATTCAAATGTAAAGTCAGTAGTCATCTTCTCTCTCTCTCTCTCTCTCTCTCTTTCTCTCTCTCATGATTCTTTCTTCGTCCACTCCACTCTCAGCAGTATTCTCATCATTCTCTTAACCACTTCCTGACATCCCCTATAACCTCTCACTCTTTCTCATAACCTTCCTTTAATGTAACTCCCTGTAAAACAGTAGCAGTAAAATGCCTTGCTTGGGGCGATATGATTATAAAAAAAATGATAGATAGATAGATAGATAGATAGATAGATAGATAGATAGATAGATAGATAGATCGACATCTATAATCTCCAAGAATTTAAATGTGAAGTCAATAGTCATCTCCTATCTCACTAACCTGCATCCTCTCTCTCTCTCACTCTCTCTCTCTCTCTCTCTCATGTTCCTTTCTCCGTCCACTCCACTCTCATCAGTATTCTCATCCTTCTCTTACCCACTTCCTGACACCCCTATAACCTATAAATGGCGAGAATATTTGAGTGAAATCATTTTTGAATTTTTTTTTGTTTAAAAAAATCATGGGAAAAATATTTTTACATCTGTTACCCTCACTTTTAATTTTATTAAATTTTGAAAAAATAATAATTATAGCGCTTGATGATTATTTTGTTTATAAGCAGAAGTATTCGAAGAATTTAAATCCTCAATTGTTTTTGTTAAATAGAACCTCAGTTACAGAAAGTCTACTGTGGATTGTAAAATTAAAAAATGCAATAAAACCAATGTGTTATTTAATTAAAAAAAAAGTTTCTAATAGCTTTTATGAATGAGACATATTAGGAACATGTCTCATCTTATTATTGTCTTAAGAAAAAAATTGGATGCAAAATGAAATTTTACAAGACTTGTTTTCATTTTTAAAAACATTGGGCGGACCTGAAGGAGACTACCACCACCTTTTAATTTGTTGTTTTTTCATTTTCTTTTTTTTTTCAGTGCAATCTAATTGATTACACCCTAAACTTTCCGATTGACAAAAAAAATTTGAAAAAAAATTCAATATTTCAACAATTTTAGGTGGAGGGAGGCTCAGTTTTTCATACAACGTTATAGTAAATTGATCCTCCATTTTGGAACCACTCGCAGGTACGACATTATCACCGCCTGTAAATTAGTTGATTATCAATTTTTTAAAAACATTTTAAAGTGCAATGTTATCGATTAAACCCTAAACTTTCCGATTGACAAAAAAATTTGTAAAAATTTCAACATTTAAAAAATTTTAGGGTGGGAGACTCAGTTTTTCAGACAACCTCATAGTAAATCGATCCTGTTCAATTAACGTTTTTGCTTGTGCATATTCAACTACTGAATCCATTGCAAAAATTTTGAATAAAGGCATTTTTGGAGTTTCCGAAGATGCCATCGTAAGAACTAAAGAAAACTTGAAAAAGACAAAAACAAGACCAACAACTTGTCCCAAAAGAAAAATCAAAACGAAGCGACCCGAACGTGAGTGATTCCAAAAATGGAGGATCGATTTACTATAACGTTGTATGAGAAAATGAGACCCCCCGCCTAAAATTGTTTAAATATTGAATTTTTTTCAATTTGTTTTGATAATCGGAAACTTTATGGAATAACCGATAAGACTGCATTGATAAAAAGTTAAAAAAAAAAAAAAAGTAAAAACAACAAATTTAAAGGTGGTGGTAGTCTCCTTCAGGTCCGCTAAACGTTTTAATTAGAATAATTTTAAATATTCTTAAAATATTCTAAACTTCTGTATTAATTTTACAGGTTAGGTGATAGTCTTATTTAGTACAAACGATATTTACAAACATAAATAGAAAAGCCTACTACTATTAATAACCTCCAGTATTTACAAAAACTGTATTTGTGTGTGTGTGTGTGTGTGTGTGTGTGTGTGTGTGTGTGTGTGTGTGTGTGTGTGTGTGTGTGTGTGTAAAGATGTTGATTTCTGTAAATCCAGTCGGCCATGCACGACATTATCAGAAAATAAGAGCTATAAATATAATAAATTCAAAAGCTAAAGTAACTAAACTTCAATATAAATTTAGATTACTTAGATTATTTTCGTAATTTTTTAAAGATTATAACACAATTATAGAAAACAGGCGCTAACGTTAAGTAATTAAGTAATTTTTACAAATATGTCCCCCGTATAAAAAAATAGTTAACTCGTAAATATAACTCTCAATACCTCATAAAAAAAATCACTTCGTATTAAAAAATCCTTTTTCTGGTATATTTTAAACTAAAAGTAACTAATATTTGTTTCAAATCAAGAATGATTAAATTTTAATCAGCTAATCTTCCTCAAATAAAGTTTCAAAAACTATATTTTATCTTTTCAAGATCTATTTAACAAACCGAATAACATTGTGCTGAGAGAATTGTAATCAACGACTTTTAGGGATAAAAAAAACAAATTATAATCAATTTAGATACGTTTTCAAATACAACGAAATATCTTGCTTATTGAAAAAAAATTGAATCAATTAGCCCGAAATTAAACTAAAATAAAAGCTTCAAGAAATATTTCTCATTTTTTAAACTGATTTTCAACATTAGGTATCGATTTTTTGGGTGGTATATTATACACACACACATATATATATATTCCATTTGTAAACGAGTTATTACGTGACCCAGGTTTCTACCATGAGTGTTGTCCTCAGCCGATTTTCACTAACTATTACTGAAAATCGGCTGAAGACATTACTCATGGTAGAAACCTGGGTCGCGTAATAACTTGTTTACAAATAGAAAATATTCAAAAGTAATACAATATAATAGTATAACACTTTTTAATACAAATGTGCACTGGTTTAATTTTATTATGAGCAAAAACTAAGTAATTAAACAATCAATCAATATATATATATATATATATATATATATATATATATATATATATAAATTTAATGTATATCTATTATTTTCATGAGTGAATTGAAAAGTCAAATGTAAATGTATTTCAAGATTTCACATCATTGGGATGAACGCACTGTTAATACAAAATACAAAAGTCATGCAAGGGAGGTAACTTAATTAATAATTGTAGAATTTTTTAAAATTACGATTTAATTACAGTTTACGTGTTTTAAAACATTGTTATAATTGTAATTTAAAGAAAATTTAAATTTAGATTTTTTAAAAAGCCTTTTGCTATAGAAAGTTTCAAATATCGTTACTCTACTCATAACCATTTTTTTTTTCATGTGTATTTATTTACGGCTATAAAACATCGGTTCCCATACAACCACCGTGCAACGTCGAGCCTGCTCAGTATCGAGATGAGTGACTACTTGGAAATACCTGATACCGTAAGCATGGTTGTACGGGTGGTGTAATGTATTATGGCTCGTAATTATTAATCGGAGAACCGAGTTCCATTCCCAGTAGGGTCCGTTATATTCACTTTCTCACAATATCCTTGGGAAAAATATGAATTTACAGCTATTTTTTTAATCATTTTACCAAAAATAATCGGGGAGCCGAGTTCGAATTCCATTTGAATTCCTTGCATTCACTTACGCGCAAAAACTCTTGGGAATGGTATTAATCCGTCTCTTCCCTCTAGTTATGGGTTAAATAACAGAACAGATTGGCTTCTATAGCCTTAGCTGGGAACTAGTCTACCGCAGAAAGTAATGGCAACATACTGCGGGATAATCTTCTGCTCAGTTAGTGATATCTCGAAAGAAACATGATCGCACACGCGTGTATCACATATAGCATAACTGACTGACCCCAAGCAAGGCAATTTTACTGCCACTGTTGCGCAGGGGGTTACATAAGGGGAAAGTGATGAGAAAGAGGAGCAGGTTATAGGGGTATCAGGAAGAGTGTTATAGAAGGATGAGATGGTGTGATGGGGGTGGAGTGGATGGAGAAAAGAGCTTGCGCGAAAGAGAGTCAGTGAGATAAGAGACGACTATTGACATTACATTTAAATTCTTGGAGATTGTAGCTGTCGGGGAAGCAAGTATAAGGAAGGGAATTCCACAGGCGGGAAGTGCGAGAAAAGAAGGTGCTGGAGTAGAATTTGCTTTTGCATTTTATTGATTTCACAGTAAAAGGGTGGGCCTTGTTGCTAATCTTGTGGCTCGAGTAAATTCATATATAGGGGGCACCTGGGAGCTAAGTTCATCTGAGTAGAAGCCGTGAAAGTATTTGTAGAAAAGACACAGGGAAGCCACATAGCGCCAGTGAGAAAGTGATCGATCACGTTTTGAGCCCCATTTTAGGTTTCTTTTCTTTGCCTTAGTTGTAATGTAATGAAGAGAAAATTCCACAGGCGGAAAGTGCGAGAAAAAAAGCTGATGGTGTAGAAATTCTGGTTACATTTTATCGGTTTCACTGTAAAAGGGTGGGACATTGGTTAATTAGTTTGTATATTTACTACCATCGCACTCGGACGAATTGTCTCACAAGGTCAGTTATTTAATATAGCAAACCGAGTGCGTGCTCACAAGCTAAGGACAAAAATTTACCCAGCCTCCGCATATTGTCCCAAAATTAAAATAACATTGTGTATAAAATATTTAGATTTAAGGCTTGAATAACCCATAGAGGTGTTGATATGCCGCAAAATAAAACCAACCAACCAATCAACCTGTTGCATTTGTAGGGATAGGAAATTAAGAATTAAAATCAACTCTTTTCTTTTACTTTAACAAAAATTCACAATGACGTGTGAAATCTTGGTTTTTCCTAAATAGAAAAAAGATTGACCATGTGCTTAAAGAAAAAGTCGAAACCGGATTTCGCAAGTAGGTGTTAAACTGATTTTCTGACCAATGAGAGCGAATTGCAAGACCCAGAAGATTTAGCGATCCAGTGCGAAAATCTAAATTACAATAAAAGGCTCTGATCAGCGCCAGTCGGTCAGAGTCAGATGGGAGCAGCGAGACGAAGCAACTAAAATGTAACAGAAGAAACTTTAACCACGTGGCACATCGTCCTCCTTCTCCTTCTTTCTCATGTGCTGATTCCTTTTACTTATTATTCTCTATCCAAAGACATTCCTACGAAACAAACGCTCATATATACATACATACGTATGTATGCATATACTTTTTCAAAAATTACTACTTATTATTTTCGACAGATCTCGATATCTTTAACTTTCTCATTGAACATTAGCTTTTAAGAATTCTTGTTATTCTTTCCTTTTAAGAAATTTCTATTTTAACATGAAAAATTTATATTTTGTTTCCCCACTATTTCACACTAATTCACACATTTCACTCTACAACCAGCCGTCTGATGAAAACCTTCTGATGATGATAACGAAAATAACCTTCTGATAATTCTGATGGTAATTCTGGATAAAACTTATAAGCTATAGGGAGTTCGGTTATGTATGACACAAGGCCGAATCACACAAACATTAACCATCTCCCAATAGTCTCACATTCTCTGCAGTTTATAATATGCCGTTTTCTCAGTTTACATTGAAAGTAGGCAGACAGATGGAAGAGAGAAGTGAACTTGAACTCCGCACGTCGATTACACTGTTCCCGCTGATAACCCCTATGCTACCCGTTCGTTTCTTTACTGTCAAAATACCTCATTTGGCAAACAGATTCATTAACTGAAACCTCCTCACCTTGGCAACCTCCTTCACGCTCGACCCTAATGCGGCTCTCACTTTAATATAGAATTTCATTTTATTTGTTTATACTTCTGAGATGAGGTACTATTTACATTATTTACACTATTCGGACTGTTATCTCGCCTTTATTGTTTACGATAATTCAGCCGTTGTACATTGTCTGGGTGGTGGGAAGTTGAGGTACTGTCCGGTAAATGTTGGCTTGCGGTATACTGATGTCTTGAACCCATTCTCTGTTCGAGGTATTAGTACATCCAGGAATGTTGGTTTCTTTTTCCGCCATGAACTGTATCGATGATCTTATTGTGTTCACATGGTCTAGTAGTATCTGGACCTCTTCCTGATATGGCCAGAGAATGAAAATGTCATCAACGTATCTCAGCCATAGAGTTGGGATAGTGATGTGGATTCTAATGCCATCACTTCGAAGTATTCCATGAATATGTTAGCCAATGATGGTGATAACGACGAACCCATTGCTAAGCCTTCATCCAGCCGATATATGTCTGATCCCAGTGCTAACAATGTAAATAATGTAAATACTACCTCATCTGAGGAGTATAGACAAATAGATATTTTGGTAATTCTACTATGAGTAAGTATATGGAACACAGTTCCTTTATATTTTTTACAATAATTCCTTCATATCGGATAGGCAGATCGAGGCTGTTGTCTGAGTGTTGTTATCCTCATGCACTCTTCCTTCAACATTTGTCGGAGATGTTTTCATGTGCTCCGACTAGTTGATACGTTGTAGGGTACTGCTTATGCCGACCATTTCTTGTTCATATGTCTCTGGGTCACTGCTTATGACTTTTTCTAGATGTTGCAAGCTGCGGACGATCTCTTTCTTTACTTTGTCTGGTTGGTGGGAATTGAAGGTGAGGTACTGTCCGGTGAATTTTGCCTATATACGGATATTATGAACCCATTCTCTGATCGAGATATTAGTACATCCGGGAATGCTAGTTTGTTGTAATTCTCTTTTTCCACTGTGAACTGTATCGATGATCTTACTGAGTTCACCTCTTCCTTGTTACTTGATCCAAAGAGTTGTGGGTTCACTACCTTGCTTCAGCATTGGTGAACAAATAGCTTAGAGAGTTGAGTTAAAGAAATAACTACATGGCATTCGGAAGTAGCATCGCACATGGAATGAGAATCATATATCCTAGTGATCAAAATAAAGGATTAGGTTCAAAATTTCTTGCACCTGAAGAAGGCCGAGCGGACAACGGCCGAAACGTCATAAACATAACAATACAGATGAGGACAACAGCCAGAAAACTGTATTAGGTACCTCCACTCAATTGCCCAAAAAACAGCATAGCATGATATTAAAGGGCTCAAATTTAATAAAAAGAAAATTTTATCATCAAAATTCTTAAAAATCAAATTTTGTTGTCATTATTTTGAAAAAATCTTTAATCCTTTCTGACATGTTTGAAATTCTAATTAAAATTTCTATTTTTATTTCCGTCAACGATTCACGCCATGTTTACGCAATGTGACTATTAAAAAAAAAACGTAATATTACGAAAGCCGTTTTTTGGCGTTGAAAGACACATTAATTTAAAAATTCTTGCAAAAATCAATTAATTCTTTGATTTTAATGAAACTTTCAGAACTTATTCACAAATGAATGAAATTATTTATACAATTTTTTTATTTTTAGAAAATTTTGGTAAAAATAAATGTTTTTTACATCTGTTACCTACCCAACTTCAATTAATTGCATAACATTTCTAGAAATACATTATCTATACCAATTTTTGTTTATTAGTTAAATGCAGGACTAATTGGGAAATGTAAAAACTACGCTATTTTTAATATAGATACAGTTTTAATTGATTTTATAAATAATATAATTTTAGGATATATTCTGAAGAAGAAAAAAAATTCGATGAATAATTAATTTTTATAAGAATTGTTTTCTTTTTTTCTTTCCTAATTAACGTTTCAAACATCTTTTTTCCAGTTCTTCCAGTTACTCAGTGTCTTCGATAATTAATTCATTAAAAAAAGACTTTATTTACAAATCGAAAATTCATAAGCTTAATACAAATCATTTAGAATTAAGACTTTTAAAATAATTTCTAATTCTTCTGCTTATGTTAAACTGCACATTTCCTTTTACTATGGAAACGTATAAGACACTAAAATAATTAAAAGGTCATATATTTTAAAGGTTTTTCCCCTTACGAAATGTTAAACAGAGTTATGTCAACTTTTGGACACCATACTTCCAGAATGATTAATGGGTGCTGTCACTAACTAGTTGAAAGGTCAACGAGTCAGCCATTTGTGATTAAGAAATGCTTTTATTCTAAATTTCATGCTATAAACAAATATTTGTTTCAAATCAAATTAAATGTGATAATTTTTCAAACATATCGAGTGAGAGTTGTAAATTTTATTTTTGCAAGATTTTTAAATCTTAGAATTAACTTTTGTTAACAAATGTCAATCGTTCAAAAAATGGAAGAAAAATTGAAAGTTTTTAAAAAAATCTCAAAATTTTAGATCCCAGTGAATATAATTTCTGTTTGAAATGCATCCGAGTGGAAATACTAATTTTAATCCGTTAGCTTTTAATTAAGTTAAAATTAGTTTCAAGAAAAAGGTTTTATTTTTGTAAATTTAATTCAAAACTTAGATATCGAAAATGGAGTTGAGGTACCTAGAAATTTCATTCTTATTCGGAATTTATGTTTCTCATAAAAAAATACAGAACAACATTCAGAGTCTATCAAATGCAACATGTATATGTGGCAGCCTTAAGAGCATATCGGCAGAAAATTCTTTTTTGTGGATTTTAAATTTAAAAGGACAGATTTCTGATATAAAAACGCTTGGCCATCAAGAAAATGAATCACAGGAAAAAATCTAGTTTCAAGTTACAGAAAAAAGCACCCCTTACAATAAAAAGAAAAAAGAGAAAAAGACTCCATTTTTTCATTCCTTTTTGACCGTCTCTCAGCCGAGCTTATTTGGCATCACCTTATCGCCTGCTGTTTGTTTATCTCTCGCAACTGATTGCACGTTACCCTCCTGTGGCTAGGTGTCATCAACCTCTTTTCTAGATCGTTGAAGTGTAGGTAAATATACACAATGCGTGCCTTACCCTCGAACAGGCTCTGACTATAAAGTACATGCAGTTTTCCCCGGTCAGTAGAAGCCATAATCGCATTCAAAGAGTCAATTAGATAGGCGAGGTGGTACCTTGTGGCTCCGAGATAACGGCAAGGAGACAACTGGTAATTAAGAAGAAGTGGGTCCTATGATCTTGTGCACTAGGTTCGCACTCCCGACCCCAACAGCTCTTTGAGGTGTTAAACCGACAGTTGTGGATCCAGCAGTGGTGCTGGGTGGGACGATTCTGAAATCGCTATTCGTAATCAAGGGCGTGTAAGAGAAGAAGACGTTTAAGTGGTGGCTTTTATCGGAGATGAAGTCATTAATCGTCTGTCTTCGTAAGAGAGTACGTGAATGAAGGGGTTGTAATATGTAAGAGAAGAAATAAAGAAAGAAAAAGGGAAGGAAACAGAAGGAAACGAGGTGCGTAAAAGTAAAAGAAAAAACAGAAAACTCATAAAAATAACAAAAATTATATTTTTAAATAAAGTCTTTTTTGCGTTGGAAGTAAATAAATAGTCTTAGAGCAGTAGATATCGGCTCAGAATACGAGATTGGAGAGCCGATTTCGAATTTTAGTTAAATTCATTGCATTCACTTACGCGCAAAGACCCTTGGGAAAGGTAATAATCCAACTCTTTTCCCTCCAGCTATGGGTTAAATAGCAAGACAGGTTCTATAACATTGGTTGGCAACCAGTCTACTGCAGAAAAAAATGGCAAATGGATATCGACTCGGAACGAGAAGTCGGGAAGCCGAGTTCGAATTCCAGCTGAATTCATTGCATTCACTTACGCGCAGATACCCTTGGGAAAGGTATTAATCCGTCTATTCCTTCCAGTTATGGGTTAAATAACAGGACAGATTGGGTTCTATAGCCTTGGTCGGCAACCAGTCTACCGCAGAAAGCAATGGCAACCTACTGCGGGATAGTCTTCTGCCCAGTCAGTCATGTCTCTTTCGAGACATGATCGCCCAAGCGTGTATCACGTATGGCACTTAACTGACTGACTGTAGGGAAGTCTTCTGCCCAGTCACGTATAACGTATAACACTCAACTGAAATAGTTATTAATTATTATTAATATTGCTGTTTTTTTTTGTTTGTTTTTTTGTTTTTTTAATGGGGTGCTTTTTTTTTTAAACAGAACCAATAAAAAAAATAAAAAGTGTCTGGATTGTTTATATACTGATTATTTATAAATATACAAAAGAAATTGTATGGCAAAGCGAAAAAGTTTTCATGCTACGCGTTTTGTCCTTCAGGATTTTATTGGACTAAATTTCTTATGCTACTGCGACTGCGCATGCGGACGAATGAAGGATGCTGGGAATTTTCCATTATTTTTGTTCCTAGGTATCACCCATTGTGATAATAGAAGATCTGTCAGGAATGGTGAGATGCTGTAAGCCACAGTGCACTGCAGATGTTCTTGGAATCAAGGCACTCTACAGACGTAGATATATATTTGTAGAATAAATGTATTGCAATAATTCTTTGAGGGTGCCATTTTTGTAAAGAAAAAGAAATTTTAATGATACCTTCGTTAGTCCAAGTCCTTTTTCTTCACAGAGCGACATTTTCGTTCTTCCGGATAATAGGCGACCGTGACTGGTTGCCGACCAAGGCTAAAGAACCCAATCTGTCCTATTAATTAAATGGAAGGAATAGATGGATTAATACCTTTCCCAAAGGTATTTGCACGTAAGTGAAAGCAATCAATTCAGCTGGAATTTGAACTCGGCTCCCCGGTTTCTCGTTCCGAGCCGATATCCACTGCACCACAATGCACATCCTGATCGCTTACGATTATCATAAATGATCCACTTTTCATCACAGGTGTCTATTCTGTGAAGAAAAGGATCCTTGGTGTTACGCAGAAAGAGCATCAAGCACCCCATTAAAACGCTTAAGTTTTCTAATTTACATTGTGATCATGAGGAACCCATTTATCGAGCATTTTCACCTTGAAAATAACTCTGTAAATAGCGTGAGGTTATTGCAGTGCTGACACCAAGTGTCTGATATATTTCCCTGACACTTTGGCATGGGTTTTGCTCAACAACTGCTTGCAATTGTCCGTTGTCGTGTCTGCATGGCCGTCCTTTTCCTTCTCTCATCACTAGTACATAATTTCTGGAATCACTTTCGTACTGTCCGACCACTTGTGGTCCCATCTCCCCACGTTCTCTTGATATTGGCGGAAGGTTGGGAGACATTGTGCCCAAGTTTATACTCAAGCAAGAAAGGTAAACTAATATAATGTTTTCATGGTCATGATTAAAGGGTTCTATGCTTCAAGAATATTTCTGTCTGAAAATAAGTTAAAAATTATTACAGAGCCCACATTAATTATTACGTATACCAAAATTCCCCTAATATATACCGTGAATATTATGTTAAAATGGCTTTTCAAAATAGAACACTTCAAGCGGTCATTATTTTTACAAGCATTAGGTTAGAAAATTACCATAGAATCAATCGATTCCCTACCTTAAAATTATATGCTTTGTTATTTGCGATTAAATGCAAGAAATTTCAAATGAAACTAATATTTTCAAACACATCAATTTGTAAATTCTCGCAAAAATCAAATAATTGTCAGATTATAGTGAAATGTTCAGTGTTCATTTACAAATGAATGAAATTATTTGTGAAATTATTATTTTTTTTAAATCTTGGTAAAAATATTTTTTTACATTTGTTACTCCACCCTCCACGTAAATTCATAAAATTTCAATACATTTTACTTTGTTGCGATAAATAATTTTATTAGTTAAACGCAGAAATCATCTATTTCTTTTTCAATTTGGCTTCTGTCTCCGAAAACCTGGCCGAATAGTAAAATAAAAACTGCAATAAAACTCTGATAATATTTAATTTGATTAGATTTTAATTGCTGGAATAAATAATAAAAATTAAGGACATTATAGTCTGAATAAAAAATTATTTTCGATAACTAATGAAATTTTAAAAGAATTCTTTTTATTTTTTTAAATTATAATTTATAAAGCTTCAAAAATATTTTAAAAATACTTCAAAGATTTGTTGAGGTTACATTCTTAAGTTAATAATAGGGATTACATTGACTATCGAAAATTGAAAAGTTTAGTACAAATCGTTTGGCCTTCTTATTTTTAAAATAATTGTTTTTTTGTTTTGTTTTTTTTTTTGTTGTGTATTTGAAGTTCTTTTTTTTGTATGGTATTTTCTGTGCAAATTAAAAGGTCAGAGTTTCCTCCCCTTACCCGAAAAAAAATGTACAACTTGTGAACGCCATACACTTATCTTATCTCTAATCAACAACTTGTCAGCACGCTTGATATACGGCGGACAGGTTAAAAAGTTCAATTCTGTGATTAAGAAATAGTTTTATTTTAAATTTCAAGCCATAAGTAATACTTGCGTAAATCAGATCAATTTAACATAAAATTTGTTAATTTTCCAAAATAATGTGTCATAGATATATATTTTATTTTTGCAAGATTTTTGAAACCAAAAATTAACTCAACTTAAAAATGGCCAAAAAATTGAAAGATTAAAGAAAAATTGTAAAGTTTTAGATTTTAATCAAAATAATTTATGTTTGAAATGCACCAGAGTATTTTGCTTACTGGAAATAGTAAATTTAATCATTTAGCTTTCAATTAAAACTAAAATAAGCGTTTCAAGAAACCTTTTTTTATTTCTAAATATTCAATTTAAAATTTACGTATCGAAAATGAGTAGAGGTACCTAGATAAACGTTACTTCGAACTACAATTAATAAGTCGTGGAAAACCACACATCTTGAAAGTACAACACAACACATTAGCAGTAATAGAAGTAAAAATAGTAATTTGAATAAATTGGATTTTACAAGAGTATTATGCAGATGCGTACAAAAAGTATAGAAACCTGGTTATAAACTGAACAAAGCCTGTTCAAAAACAACAACCCCTGACTATGCCACCACTTGAAGAAGGCTTGTGAAGGCGTCCCAAAATATTCTTTCGAAAGGGCAGTAGACATTTATGATTCTATCCTGAGGGCGAGTATACAAATGTTCCTTCCCGAGCGGGATATGCGTTTAGAGGCCCATGGGGCGACCCAGTATCTGTTGGCGCCAACGCCGACATTCGTAATGATTTCATGAATCATTGTCCGCTTCTTTGCATAACTCGATTGCTGCCTCGCCTGGGAATAATACAGATCGGAGCAGCAAGCATTTATGCAACGCGCAAAAGGTCACCAAATATTGACGCTCAAGGGTCAGTTCTATGCAAATGTATTATAACCATTCTTGGTGCTTTTGTTAACGCTTGTCGAAACAGATCGGATGGAAACGGAATAAAGCGAACAACGACTACAGTGACTAATACAAATGGCCGGATTTCTCAGATGAAGCACTGAGATTATTAAATTTCTGGCGAATTCTTCCCTTTATTTTTTATTGCGACGTTTACATCGCATTTATAGTCTGTGGGTGTTCAGCAAATCAATAGGATCAAAGAATACGGAAGTATTCTCTGATGGTATCTTCAAGAGCTTTTCAGAAACGGTAAAGCGAATTACTGATATGAAGTGAGACTACTGTCACAAGTCTTGATTCACTCTGGCATCGTGCGTTAAATATTAAAATAGGAAGCAAGGCATTTCGAGAAAAACCCTTTTATCTGTCGATAGTAAATAATTTCATTTTTTCTTTCCCTCAAAACATCCCTCCCTCCCTCTCCCTCTCTCTCTCCCTCTCTCTCTCCCTCTCTGTTCCTTCTCACTCTCTCTCTCCCACCTTTCTCCCTCCATCTCTCCCTCTCTCTCCCCCTCTCTCCCTCCTCCTCTCTACCCCTCTCTCTCCCTCCTCCTCTCTCTGTTTCTTCTCCCTCCCTCACTCTGGCTCTCCGTTTCTTTCTCTCCCTCTCTCTCTCCCTTTGTGTTCCTTCTCCCTCTCCCCCTGTCTTTTCCCTTCTCTCTCCCCCTCTCTTTTCCCTTCTCTCTCCCTGTATCTCTCTCTCTCTCCCTCACTCTCTCTCCACATACACACATCCCGAATTAGGAGCTCGACTTCAGTCACTTTCTCACCGACGGGATGTGGCTTCCCTCTGTCTTTTCTACAAATATTTTCACGGCTTCTGCTCTGACAAGCTTCTTTTCCCGACCACATGAATTTACTCGTGCTACGAGATTGTCGTCTAATACCCACCCTTTCCCGTCATGTGGAATTCCCTTCTACATCTCTGATTTCCCGACAGCTACAATCTCCAGGAGTTTAAATGTAAGGTCAATAGACACCTCCTATCACACTAACTTGCATCTATTCTCCCAACACTCTCACCATCTACCCAACCCCCATTCTCGGTATCCTTACCCGTCTAGACACCTCCTATCACACTAACTTGCATCTATTCTCCCAACACTCTCACCATCTACCCAACCCCCATTCTCGGTATCCTTACCCGTCTAGACACCTCCTATCACACTAACTTTCATCTATTCTCCCAACACTCTCACCATCTACCCAACCCCCATTCTCGGTATCCTTACCCGTCTAGACACCTATCACACTAACTTGCATCTATTCTCCCAACACTCTCACCAGATGTAATAAAAATCTGATGCCATTGTGGATGACGGAATATTTTTCAAGGCCAAATTCTACCATACATCCGAAAATAAATTCATGTTGCTGTACACCAATGCAAATTAAAATCGATCACATCCTCTCACTCTAGTGGGTCTAAAACTGACTGTATGATGAAACTGCAACCACTCTCTCATCGGCGTGACGTGGCTTCCCTGTGCCTCTTCTATAAATACTTTCATGGCTTCTGCTCCGATGAACTTAGATCATTGGTGCTGCCTAGGTACGAATTTACACCCTCATTCTCGGTATCCTTACCCGTCTATCATCCTCCTTCTGACATTTCCTCTATCTAACCATCCTTTCTCACCACTTTCCCCCCTATGTAACCCCCTCCGCAATAGTGGCAGTGGAATGCCTTGCTCGGGGTGAAACGATTATAAAAAAAAATAAAGGGAACTAAAGCAGTTATTTTAATTAATTTGCACAAGAGGACAAGATCCATCTATCGCCCGGTTCACACTCCACCCACGTCTATTGAACAGGTTAAGAGGCTCATCCCTTGTTCCCTGTTTAGGATGTGGTTTCTGGTTTTCTCTTTTCTAATCTTCTCACTTTGTTTTTTTTTTTTTCAATTGGAGTAGATAGATCCATCTATCGCCCGGTTCACACACCTCCCACGTCTATTGAACATGTTAAGAGGATCATCCCTTGTTCCCTGTTTAGGATGTGGTTTCCGGCTTTATCTTTTCCAATCTTTTCACTATTATGTAGCCCCCTGCACATCAGTGGCGTTACCGCCTTGCTCGGGATGATACGATTAAAAAAAAAAATTAATGAACATTAAGCATCATATTTTTGGTTGATGACACAGTATTTACTGCCCTTTACAATCAAGAAGGTCACATTTCCTTTAATAAGTTTTCTCTTCTGTAAAGCCGGCAGACAAAATAAATACTGTTTAAAATAAAGAAAATATCTACTCTAATACTGTTATCCAATAAAAAATAACGCTTGAAGTAAAGAAGTTGTTTACCATTTCAGCACAATCAAGGAAGTTACTAAGAAAATATGAAAAAACATTATTAAATATCAAAAACAATAAAAGAACAAAAATTAAGAAGACAGAAGATAATAATTAACATTGCATTTAAATCTTGAAGATCAAAGTTATTTAGAAAGCAAGAAGCCGGAGGAGACTTCTACAAGTAAAAAGATCGAAAGAAAAACTATTAACACAGAAGTTACGTGTACATCTAGCCATTTTAAATGTAAATTTTTGAGACATTATTAAATTAAATTTTGAAACATTACTTAAATTCATAAAGTCTACATACCATAAAGGAAAGCTCATCAGAACAATTACCATGAAAGTATTTATAAAATTGGTACAAGGAATATATATATATATATATATATATATATATATATATATATATATATATATATATATACACAAAGAATCTCAAGCTAGCCAAAACCTACCGCGGTTTCACACTACGGCTCGTCAGGGCAAAGGCAAAACCAAAGATTAACCAAATAAATAGACAACCACCAAGACAAGGACGAACCATACCAGTACCAAAACCAGGGGGTGGGGGGGGGTTAAGGAGAAAAAAAAAAAAAAACCTACGCTAACACATTAAGCAAGGAATTTAATTCCTTGCTTAGTGTGTTAGCGTAGGTTTTTTTTTTTTGTTTTTTTTTCTCCTTAACCCCCCCCCCCACTAGTTTTGGTACTGGTATGGTTCGTCCTTGTCTTGGTGGTTGTCTATTTATTTGGTTAATCTTTGGTTTTGCCTTTGCCCTGACGAGCCGTAGTTTGAAACCGCGGTAGGTTTTGGCTAGCTTGAGATTCTTTGTGTGTCTTTGCTCTACTTTTGCATTTCGTTTGTACTTTGTATCGAGCACTTTTTCTTTCTTTTTTTTTTTGTGGTTGGTTCCGTTTGTTTTTTTGTTTTTTCTTTACTGCGGAGTATCGTATGTCTTGTCCTTATTCCGCGGATTTCTTTTTTTCTCCCCTCTTATCCAACGCCTTAGTACACCGGATTGTATCGGAATTAGGTTCTGTTTGTTAATGGTTTTTCTTAAGGTTTATCTTAGTATAAATTTAAAACTTAAATACTTGCAGAGTCTATTTAGTTATTATTTTGAATATATATATATATATATATATATATATATATATATATATATATGTATATTGTCATCCGCAGACATATCTGTTTCGCCGTATCACAGCTCATCAGTACTGTTAGACTCCGATTGCTTTTTTACCCAGGATTGAAAGCCGACCGAAATGGCGTCAGTCGGCGACTCTACCCCTGGGCTATGGGCGTTCGGTGGATGTAGGCAGACTTTTTAGCGCATGTCATTATACGCGCCAAATAGCTAGAGCGCTCTAATTCATTTCACTGAATGAGCGATGCGTACATGCCAGAGTAGCTACTGTTTATCAAAGTCTACTATAACCTAAAGAGCCAACAAACCTACCTAGGTTACACCTAACTGGATTTTCAGGGCCAACCTCCCCTGAAGATCCGGTTAGGTGAAACCTAGGTAGGTTTGCTGGCTCTTCAGCTTATTTACTTTGTCTTCTCTGCTTACGTATTGAGCGCTTTTTTTGTTATAGATTACTCGTCTCGGGTTTTTTCTTTGGGTTACGTACTTTGACTGATGTTCATTCGCTTAGCTCTTTCTTTTTTTACATCCATTTTTTCCTTCCGCGTATATACTCGGAGGGTTTTTCGAAACGAGTATAGTGATAAGTTTGCATATATATATATATATATATATGACAAATATATTAGGCTCTCATTACGAATGAGCTCTCTAGAGACGAAAATTTTAAAAACAGTTACCACTTCAGAGATTTAAACATTACTCTTCAGTAATGAATTGAGTTCTTTCGGTGACTGGCGCGTATATACACCACTTGTAAATAAAACGCTAAAATTTTCCTTCTCTGATTCGATGTGCTATGGCTCAGGGATTAGTGACCCTGACTGACACCAAATCGGACGAGTTTCGATTCCAGCCAGACGCAAGTGGGTATCTAACCACACTGCTGAGATGTGATACAGCGAAACAGACTTGTATGTGGATGACTAATATATATATGTGAAATTATTTGTTTGAACATTATTTTTGATCGAGACTCGTATTTAAGCAGATATTCTGTTTTTAATTAGACGGCATTATATATTTATATCTACCGGCCTGATTATTTACGACAAATTTTTGTTACAAAAATTAAGCTTGATTAAAACCTCGTTTAGACTGATGGTCATTCGTGGTCGAGAGGTCTAAGACGTGCCAGATCACATGGTAGCTTCCCCTATGTAGATAGGGGTCGCAGGTTCGCATCCTACCGAATGACACACATTTTCGTAATAAAAATTTATCGTAAATAATCAGGTCGGTAGATATAAATATATAATACTGCTTAATTAAAAAAAAAGATATCTACTTAAATACGAGTATCGATCAAAAATAATGTTCAAACAAATCATTTCAATTTGTAGGTTATTTCTAACCAAGTTTCGTTAATCTTCGTTAATTTCCGTAATATATATATATAAAAGACAAAAGAAAATATAGGTCTATACAGGGATGATGGTCTGTTAATACTAAAACGTCGAACGGCTGAACTACAGACAAAAGAATGGAAATAACAAAAATCTTCACAATGCTAGGATTTACAATCGATATAAAATGCAACTAAAAACTAAGAATTGTCTTAGATTTAACCTTCAACCTAAAGAACGAAACATACAAACCATACAATAACAACATAGCATACATTAACAAAACTTCCAACCACCCCGCTAACGTATTCAAACAAATACCCTTATCTACGAATAAAAGAATTTCAACAAAATCTAGTGGCTTAAATATATTTATTAAAAACAAAACAAAAAGCATATGAATCAGCCCTAAGAAATAGCGGATATATAAAAAAATTAGAAAACAAAATGAAATAAAATTCAAACAAAAACAACAGGAAAAAGGCAGCATAATTTGATTCACCCCAACCTAAAAATGAGACAATAAAACAAAAGTAAAGGAATTTTTCTTCAAAATAATTAACAACATTTCTCTAAAAACAGCAAATTATTAATATTGTAGGATATCTCCTTTGTATATGATAACAGACACGACGGACTATGCATATACTCCTGCCATAGAGAGAACAGCAGGTCCTGCCATAGAGTTGAGAGAGAGAGTATTGGCAGAGATCCGTTACAGATATCGGAGAGTACCGGAACTGATACATAAGTTACCGAGAGATACCGAACTTACTCAGAGCCTACCGCATCTGAAATCAGACTAGCTCTGAGCCCCACTCATCTAGAATAATATACACGAATATACTATTTCCAGCGACTTCACTTCAAGACTTGTATATATTTATTTCTTACTAATAGTATTCCTGGATTTACTAACCAGCTTTCAAGTTTACATAATACGTTCAATATAACCTACTTTTCTATCTCCATATCTGTTTTTGTTGTTCATTATTTTGTGCGGTTCCTCACCCGGAATCCACAACAATTAATAAAAATGCAATCAAAATTAGTTACAGCTGTATAGATAAGAGAAAATTATAACTAAGCATGATGAAAAATTACTCAATAAAACCAATAACAGTTGCAATAGCAATAACATCCATCAAAAGTAATTTTTTTTTTAATCATTTCACCCCGAGCAAGGCGAAAACGCCACTGATGTGCAGGGGGCTACATAAATGTAAAAAGATTAATTAGAAAAGAGTGAGGAGTACAAACTAGTTAGAAAGGAACAATAGAAAGCTAAGAAAGCAGGTGTGATGACAGATACATAGGTGGAGAGAAAGGGAAGGTTATACAGGGGTGGGGAGAGAGCTAGAGGCCAGTGGTTAGTAGATGAGTATTGACTTTGCATTTAAATTTCTGGAGGTTGTAGCCGTCAGGAAAGCTAGAATACGGGAGCGAGTTCCACAGGCGGGAAGTGCGAGAGAAGAAGCTGCAGGAGTAGAATTGTCGTTTGCATTTGGCTAACCTGACTGTGAATGGGTGGGACCCAGTTGCCAGTCTGGCTGCACGAGTAAACACCTGTTGAGGAGGCATCAGTGACTTAAGTTCGTCTGAGAACTTTGTAGAAATAAAGTAAATTGCCTACTTAACAATAAATGTTTAACCAAAAACATAATATGCAAAGCTATCATAATTAATAACATTCAGTCAGTTAAGTGCTACACCTGATACCCTCTTGGGCGATCATGTCTCTTTCGAAACATGACAGACTGGGCAGAAGATTATTTCGCAGTAGGTTGCCATTTCTTTCAGAGATAGAATAGTTACTAGCCAAGGCTATAGAACCCAATCTATCCTGTTATTTGACTCAAAGCTAGAAGGGGAAGAGATGTATTATATTATTAAGTAGTAATTAGTGGCGGGGGGTCAGTTTATTACTTCACAACAATATAAAACTGATGCCCCACTTGATGCCCAGTAGAAGCTTTAATCATATTTTCAACTATTATATTCAGTCAGTCAGTTAAGTGTCATACGGGATACACTCTTGGGCGATCATGTCTCAAAAGAGACGTGACTGACTGGGCAGAAGATTATTCCGCAGTAGGTTGCCATTGCTTTCTGCGGTAGACTGGTTGCCGACCAAGGCTATAGAACCCAATCTGTCCTGTTATTTGACTCATAGGTAAAGGGAAAAGAAATCTATTATATTATTATGTAGTAATTAGTGGGGGATCGGTTTCCTATTGTTATGAAGTAATAAACTGATCCCCCACTTTATGACCAATATAAGCCTTAATCATTATTCCAACTATTATATTCAGTCAGTCAGTTAAGTGCCATACGTGATACAAGCTTGGGCGATCATGTCTCGAAAGAGATATGACTGACTGGGCAGAAGATTATCCCTCAGTAGGTTGCCATTGCTTTCTGCGGTAGACTGGTTGCCAGTCCAGGCTATAGAACCCAATCTGTCCTGTTATTTAACCCATAACTGGAGGGAAGAGACGGATTAATACTTTTCCAAAGGGTATGAATGCAGAGAATGCTCTTGGTAAAATAACATTAATAAAAACGGAAATGTTTATATAAGCGCCACAGAACAAAAGGTTGAAAGAAAAATATATTAATCACAAAATATCAGCTGAAATCAAAAATATGCAAAAATACAATCCTATGAAAATATAGAGAGAGCTAAAAAGTATATCCCAACCAAAATCAGATGAAAAAATTCAAAAAAGGGCAGCCCCATGCAGTATTAACAGTAAAAATTTCAATCTATGCTTCGAAAAAAATAAAAATAATTAGTTTTAGAAAACAAAATAAACAAGAACTAATTGGTAATTAAAATTAACAATAAATTAAAATTAAAAATAAATTAAAATTAAAATTTAATTGGTCATTAAAAACTTTAGGTTTATAAATAAATACATACTTTGTTATCAAATTAAAAATGAATAAATAAATAAAACAAATATAGTATAAATTTTAAATAAATGAAATAAATATAATATAAAATAAAAAATAAAATAAAAATAAAAATATTAAATATACACATCTACATTAGTGTGTATATGTAAATATACATATGCACACATATAAGCAACTACAGGATGCGATGAGTAAATTTTCGCCATTTTATATTTTCAGTTTTACTCATGTTTGTTGTTTGCTTTTTATTTTATCGACTGCACAGTATAGTAGAGTCAGTTGGGCACCGTCTGTAAAAAAATAGCACAATCATAACGCAATTCACTCCGCCAGAAATTTGGAAACGGCATACTGTACTAAGTGTTTGTGAGGACAGTAGAGATGATTCGGAAAGAGTTAGATGCGTCTCATGCTGATTACGAAGATATTTGGAATGATCATAGTGATGAAGACGTTTTGTCTCCATTCATCTTGCCACAGGGTATCAGACACAGCCCGGAGGTCTATATCAAGTGCGTTGAGGAATTAGTGCCGCCCTGGGTCAAGAAGGTGTCTGCTGGAAACCCCTACGTCTGGAAACCGGGCTCTGGACCATGCTACGCAAACAGGAGAACCCATTCATGACCCTCAGACAATTTCTGCGACCACATCAACTCATAGATCTAGTTTTGTGATCTCCTTTGCGATGTTCCTTGGAACAAAGTTTTTAATCTCCCTGTTTAAGACTACGTTTCTGAAGTCTCCTCCTAAGTGAAAGCCAGCATTGATGTTTTCATCCCAGCTAAATATTTCGGCTTAAATCTCGTTCCTCCCCTTTGTTCTCTTCTTGTTTGTCTGCCATCGCGCACAGGTATCACTTCTTCCAGCTTTACCGGAATGAAACGTCTGCTCACAACAGGGTCCTCTTTTTCTCTGCTCGGAATAAATGAAGCTAAGCTGTTGTTTGTTTATAGAACGAAGCAGCGTATAACGTCTCGCAATTTTGGTTCCAAAGATTACTGCTAGTTCTGCAAGAGTGTGCTGAACAACAAAATCCTCGATCCCTCCTCTACTCAGTTCGAAATCCTGACATACACAGCAGAGGAGGTCGGCTGCTTTGCTCGCAAATTCTCATCCAACTCCATACTTGACTCGTCCTACACCCAATTTCCAACCTATAATTGAGACTCAACTGAGTAATATACATATATATAACCCCCATCTCTGGTCTCTAACATCATCTCTAAGCTTGACTCCCCCAATGCCAAGCAAAGGTAATGGAATTCCAGTTACGTCCTAAAGAAAAGTGCCCCTGAGCTGATTCCACCCACCTCAAAACTCTATAACTATTGCTGCAATTCTTCCTGCTTCCTGCTTAGTGAAATTTAAAAAGCATTAAAATTTACGAGCCACTTCTTATTCCAGTCCACCACTGATTATAGGGTTTTTCAAGTTCAGCAGCGAGGTTCGCTTTGTCAGCCTCAGCGGATGTCTGATCGATGTGAGAGTAAATGGTAATATCGTCAGTGTAGAAGCTTACTTAGTATCTGATTGCATCGGGGAGATCGTTGATGAAGATCAGAAAAAGCGTAGGACCTAGAATATGGCCTTGAGAAACACCCGAGTTCGTATGATAGTATCGGTGGGCATCTCCGTTCAATAATAACTTCATTATGCAATTTGAAAGGAAGGACTGGATTAGATCAAACAATCGTCCAGTTACACAATACCCCCGTAGCTTGCGTAGAAGGCCAGCATACAAGAACTCTGTCAAACGCTTTGAAAATATCTAGGGAAACAGTTCGAGCTTCGCCGTTCTTGTCAAGAGAATGGTATATATACTCAGTGATAGTCGTTAGCATATCAGCAGTAGATTTGGTGAAGCAAAAACCATACTGTTTGTCAGATAAGAGACTATGGCTGTGAGATGTTGAACCACCTCGACGTTAATAATGTACAATTAACAAATAGATACAGATAAGCAATCAACGAGTAGGAGCTGAATAAACTATGAAATAGAGAATGCCTTCGCCTAAGACGTTTTCTGTATTTACTAGCCTTCCCACGCAAGGCCAGATGTGACACATGGTCATTTTATAGTGGGTATTCCCGGCCATATAGCCGGGCCAAAAAAAACCTCTATTTTTCCCCAGTCGTGGTTCTACCCTTCGGCGGAACTACGACTGGGTTTGTGCTCTCTGCTCGGAAGCAGAGAGCGCCCTCTACCCGAAGACAGAGTGCTGACAGTGTTATAGAGCAGTCATCCTAAGACGGCTGATTCCGACGTTCGCTTCTAGTCACTGTTCTTTATAGACTAGAGCATTCCATTATGGGGTAAGCTAGGATGTTCCACTATAACACCTTGCTTGTGTTGCGTGATATTATAGATGTGTGTGTGTGGGGGGGGGGGGGGTATGTGTGTGTGTTTGGGTGCAGGTGTGTGTGTTTGTTTGGGTATGTGTGTTAGTTTGGGTGTAGACGTGTGTGTGTGGTGTGCAGATCGAGAGAAAGACACAAAGATATCCATTTGTTTATTTTGTTAGCAAACTAGAAAGAAAGAAAGAAAGAAAGAAAGAAAGAAAGAAAGACACAGATTGAAATAGATAGTTTAAGGGAGTGATAACGTTTTTAATTAAAATTGCACTGTGACTATCTACCGTATAGGAATGTCTTTCAGCATGTTATCTACAGATATTCAACAAGATTTCTGAGATCTAAAATCCATGTAATTCAAAGTTTAAAAAAAAACAGAATCAGCAATTCTATCGTTTCACTCTGACTAGAATTATCTCAGCGACTTCAGAAGCCTTTTTTTTTTTAAGAATCCTATTTACATGGAAACATAAGAATTCGGATAAGATTGTTCTGGGAATTCGGATCAATTTGTTTTTCTGAAGAAAAAAAAAACTCTAAAAAAGTGAAGAAAAAAACATTTTTACCTATCGCCTTCAGGATTTTCTTCCAAGAAACGCGAAAAGCTTTTAACACTTGAAACAGAACGACCAACAGGACACGGAACCAGACTTTGAGATTTCACTCGCCCGATCGACTCAGTCGATTAAAAACTTAATTGGGCGATTAAAGTTTATTGCTTTACTCGCCCGCGGTCGATTAAAATCTCCCAATGAAACGTGTCCCTTCAAATACAGAGAAGCCTAACCCAACTTTTACAACCCAAAAGTATGCAATTGAAGATTCACAATTTACTTAGAATGACCTTCACCGACATTATTGAACTCTTTGGTCTCGCTTTTATAGTCCCGGTCAGTGTAAACATTCATTTAACGCTTCCAGAGTAGAGCCAAAAGAATTTGTCGCCTAGATTGCTTACGAAAAGTAAAAAAAAATAATTATAAATTATACAAGTAATAAAACAAATTATACAAGTAATTTTTTAATAGAAAATCGTTGAGAAAATCAGATTTGTTATGTTTTTATCATCTATGAGATGGAGGTTGTAGTCAAACAGAAAAAAGAAATTACGAATTTAGGTACCTCCACTCAATTGCTAAAAGAAAACAGCATATCATGAAGTAAAAAGGGCTCAAACCTAATAAAAACAAAGTTTTATCATCAAAATGTTTATGTTATTATTAAAAGGAAAGATCAAATTTTGTTGTTATTATTTTTAAAATTTATTAAATCCTTTATAACACGTTCGAAATTTTAATTAAATTTTCATTTTTTTGTTTTTCATCAGCGATTCATACTATGTGGCGACTATTAAGAAATTGGAGTCGGTCGAGTAAAATGATTTGGGGGCGAGTAAATTTTCCCTCGCCCTCGACCGCCGGTCGTGTGATATCTTTTTCAAATCTCAAACGCTCCATGGAACTATAAATGAACATTAAAACCAACACTTTAATTTCTTAAATATATTATTATTATTATTATTATTATTAATAATAATTTTAGAAATATTCCTCTTTTTTGACAAAAATCATTTCTTCTTCCTTAGTGCATAATCCTTGAGGAGCGGACATGTTTACATTGTAAAAGCAGCCAGAAAAGTGGCTTGATCAAGCTCTAACTTCAATAACGTGACAACGACAGTGATAACTATCAGATCGCATGAACAGTAGATAGTGTGAGGAACCAAAAATATTGAGAAAATGGGGATAATTTTTGATTTACCTTTTTATATTTTTGACAACGTTACTAATAATAATTAATCTACCAATGAAAATTTCACGGTTTTTCTGTTAAAGAGTTCTCTATGCGGTGTGGTGTAGTGGATATCGACTCGCAACGACAAATCAGGGTACCAAGTTCAAATTCCTTGCATTCACTTAGGCACAAATACCCTGGTATTTGTTTTATTCATTTTGAATGCGATAACAAAGTATGTATTTATTTGTATACCTAAATTTTTTAATTACCAATTAGTTTTTAATTTTAATTTTAATTTATTTTTAATTTCAATTTATTGTTAATTTTAATTACCAAGTAGGTCATGTATATTTTGTTTTCTGAAACTAATTATTGCTAATTTTTTCCTAAGCATAGATCAAAATTTTTACTGTTAATACTGTATGGGGCTGCCTTTTTTATATATTTTCATCTGATTTTGGTTGGGATATTATTTTTAGCTCTCTATATATTTTCATAGGATTGTATTTTTTGTATATTTTTTTAATTTCAACTGGTATTTTGTGATTAATATATTTTTCTTTCAACTTTTTTTTCTGTGGTGCTTATATAAACATTTTCGTTTTTATTAATGTTATTTTCCCGAGGGTATTTGTGCGTAAGTAAATGCAAGGAATTCAACTGGAATTCGAACTCGGCTCCCCGATTCCGAATTCCAGTAGAATTCCTTGCTTTCAGTTACGCACAAATACCCTTGGGAAATGTATTAATCCGTCTCTTTCCTCCAGTTATGGGTTAAATAATAGGACAGATTGGGTTCTTTAGCCTTGGCTGGCAACCGCAGGAAGCAATGGTAACCTATTGCGGGATAACCTTCTGCCCAGTCAGTCATGTCTCGAAAGAGACGTGATCGCTCAAACCGTGTATCACGTATGGCACTTAACTGAATTAGTCTGTAAGGTTCCCGTCTATGCTTGTCAAATTGACCTTATGCCAAACACAGCCGAAGTTCTCACAAGTTTAATATATCAGCAGGATATCAGTTGGGTGTTGAAATGTGGAAGGCTAAAATATTTCATTTCTACATTAAAGTAAAGATTTATTAACAGAATGACAAAATTGTGAGAAGAAAAATATAAGTGAAATTTTGTTAACTGAACACTTTAACATATTTGTGAGAAGAAAAATGTTCATAGAGAATGCATATAGTTAATTGTTCAAAGAGAACTCTAAGTATTGACAAAGTAAAGCAAAGATTTATTAACAGAATAACAAAACTGTGAGAAGAAAAATATAAGTGAAATTTTGTTAACTGAACACTTTAACAGATTTGTGAGAAGAAAAATGTTCATAGAGAAAATGCATGTAGTTTTGTAGTTAAAATTGTTCGAAGAGAAATGTAAGAATTTAAAATGTCCCAGAGAAGTTCAAGTTCATGGTTGATAGTAGCAGAATGTAAAGTCTTATGCTCCTTTCCCTTTTTTGGTAGATTGGCGACAGGGTGAGAAAGAAGGTGAAACAAATACAGAAGTTGTACTTATCGCCCAAGTTGGCGTATTCTGTTGTTGTTGTTGTTTTCTTTTTGTGGCGTGAAGTAAAAACGCAGAAAAGAAAATTTGGAAGAAAAGGTAGAATGAATATATATCGATACGACATGACCTCGGCTTGAAGTTTCTTCCTTACATTGTGGCGAGATGCTATTAGACACCGCTCCCATTCTGACTGATTTTGACCGGTCACGGAACGTGGCTTAAGTAGTGAAAATTGAAAAAGACCTCCAATCAATACTGGACTGGGGTAAGAAATGGCTAGTAAATTTTAATGCTTCTAAAACGAAGCTACTCTCAATTAACCATCATCGACAATCTCACCTACCTCCCATTAGCATGGACCAGACTTGCCTCCCAGAGAGTAAAACACTACGCCTCCTTGGTCTCACACTTTCAGCGGACCTCAAATGGAATGACTATATCGAATCCATTGCTAAATCCGCTGCTATGAAAGTCGGTTCTCTGTGCAGGGCCCGGAAGTTTTTTCCGTCTAAATCTATCCTGCACATATATAAATCTACTATCCGCCCGTGCATTGAATACTGCTGCCATATCTGGTCGGGTGCCCCTGCTGTTCTCCTCGGGCTTCTCGATAAGGTTCAGAGGAGGGTCTGTAATGTGATAGATACCGACTTGGCAGACCGCCTGCAGTCTCTCTCCCACCGGCGCGACGTGGCTTCCCTGTGTCTCTTCTATAAATACTTTCACGGCTTCTGCTCCGATGAACTTAGATCACTGGTGCCCCCTAAATACGAATTTGAACGAGATACTAGATTAGCAACTAGATCCCACCCTTTTACAGTGAAACCGATAAAATGTAGCCGTAACTTTACTCCAACAGTTTCTTTCCTCGCACTTCCCGACTGTGGAATTCCCTTCCACACGATTGCTTCCCCGACGGATACAATCTCCATGAGTTTAAATGTAAGGTCAATAGACACCTCCTAACACACTAACCTGCTCCCATTCTATCAAACACTCTTCCCATCTGCCCAACCCTCATCCTCGGTATCCTTACTCATCTGTCACCTTCCTCCTGACATTTCCTATGTCTAACCACTCCTTCTCTTTACCTTCCCCTATGTAGGCCCATGCGCAATAGTGGTAGTGGAATGTCTTGCTTGGGGCGAGATGATTAAAAAAAAAAAAAATGTGACCGGCTCCAGCAGGCATTTTCTTCTTTAGGTGTGAAAAAAATTTTTTTTACAAGAGTCATAGAATTTTTTTTTATTTTATCCAATTAGGATCCAGAATTTTACTTTTCACATTGACTTGTAAAATTTCTCTTAGACTGGTTTTTTCCAAAATGTTTTTAGTCGTTTGGATCCGATTTTGCAGGTGTGTAATTTTACTTTTTACTTTTTACTTTTTACTTTTTGCGTTTTAGTTAATTGTTTGGTGATACGAATTTCCTCGAGCCACAAGATTAGCAATTAGGTCCCTGTTTTCTTTGACGGTGTGTGGGTGAAGACGTAGAAAGGAAAATTGGAAGAAGAGGTAGAACGAATATATGACGCGCAAATTAAACTTTCTTTAGTCGCATTGCGACGAGGTCCTTCGGATTCTCTCCCATGTCGTACTGATTTGACCGGTCAAGTGACGTAGTTTAAGTAGTGAAATTTATCACGTGACTGGATCGAAACCACATGCCCATTTTCTACGTGTTAAGAAAAATTGACTGGCTTCATAGATCAATTTGCTATTTCCTATCCAATCAGAATCTAGAATCTTACTTTTCACACTGACTTGTGAAATTTGCCCTGGTCTGGGTTTTTCAAAAAATTTTTTAGTCGTTTTGATCTAATTTTGCGGGTGTGCAATTTTACTTTTTGCGTTTTTAGTTAATTGTTGGGTGATATAGGATTTGTATCCTGTAAAGTATAATTCGTATCTTAATAACTGAATTCGTTCTTTGTACCATTTAGGAAATAATTTATTGTTGCTTGAACTGTAACTGCTGTATATTTTACGATATATCCTCTGACCAAACAGTACCTCACACTTCTGTTTGTTTTATAACTCAACTCTCTGATTTCTCAGTCCGAGCCGATAACCATTGCACCACAACCCACAGTGATTAAGTGTTCCGGATGATGGCCCTAAGTAAATATTAACAATATCGAAATCTAAACAATAGGTCGCTTACCTGTTGCTTCACCATATTATAGCCGATGTATTGTCTGCAAAACATGTAGTAAAATCATGAAAACTAAAATTACGAGAGAAAATCCCACGGTTTACGTGTTTTTAATTTACTAAAAAGTCGTAATTCTGAGTTTAATGACTAAATTTGTTCCCTGCGATTGCCATGATCATAAAATAACCTGCAACTAACATTGTTCGACATTTGACTTTAACAACAACGAAATATTATACTGACATTCACTCGGTCATTACTTAAAGAAGAGGGTACAAATAAAAAAATCAACAAGGTTTTTGTGTTCATTAAGCGCTTGATAGCGTTTGTTTTCCTTTCGTATTTTTCTGCATAAATTTTCTTTGCTCACTGAAATGAGACAGAGTCTCGGGCATAGCATGTTTTCTTCCGTTTTTCTTCACATTAAAAACGCCATGGTCCATTAGTTATCTGAGTTAGATTCAGAGCGTAACGCACGTGTCAAGGAATAAATATGCAGGATTATAAATTGATAATGCAATAGTGTTACAGTGGTACCTCTACTTACGAAAGGCTATACATACGAAATTTTCAGGTTACGAATCGCCTCTTCTGAAAAAATATTGCCTCTTGTTACGAAAGAAATTTCAGGATACGAAAGGCGAAAATTTCAAAATACGCGCTGCTACTCTCAGCTCCCAGAGTCCACCGAGCGTAAAGATACTTGTAGCATCATGTATCTTGGTTTGAAACTGGCGCGTCCACGAGCTGCTCTACCATTGGCTATCACCCAGCCTCTTCCGGTAAATTTTCGTTTTAGGTGCCGAAGGTTTTCCCCCTTGAAATTTATCAAAAATATCATTATTTCTGTGCAAATGTATATGCTGAAGTTATTGAAGAAACCTACCTTTTGGATCCGAACGTCCATAAAAAATCGAACTACATTTTGTCTCCCGTAACTCTAATGAACTCATGTAATTAACTGCTGAACGACTTTCTGCGTAGGAAAACAAATTTTGGTCTATTTTCGGTCGATTCTCTTCCTTTACTGAAACCTCCGGCGATTTACTTCCTGTAATGAAAGTAATACGCTATTGTATTTCTACGCTTATTACTTTCATTACAGGAAGTAAATAGCCGGAAGTTTCATTAAAGAAAGTAAATTGACCGAAATTTGTTGCCTACGCAGTACGTCATTCTGCAGTTAATTACATGACTTTGTGAGAGTTATGGGAGAGAAAAAGTGCGAGATATAGTTCGTTTTTTTATGGACTTTCAAATCAAAAAAGGTAAGTTTCTTCAATAACTAATTTTTGATTTGAGTTCAGCATATACATTTGCACGGAAATAATACTATTTTGGATAAATTTCAAGGGGGAAAAGCCTTCGGGACCTAAAACGAAAATTTACCCATCTTCCTGGCATCTCATTGGCTAGGAGGGACCTCTAGGTGTATGGGCAAATACCCAACATCCTCGTTTTCCCGTCGGGCCACGAGGATCACCGAAGCCTGAGTTTATTATTTACATTATGTACAACTCTCATTTTTATGTTTATTGTGCAGTAATCTAATTCTAACATGCATTTGTTCCAGGTTCTGGTGCATTTTTATAATTTATTAAAAATTTATGTCCGAATTTTGGGTGGCTTGGAACCATTTATAGAGTAAAAAGCGTCTCTACTTACGAAATTTTCACGACTTCCTGTGGCAGACATGAAATACAACCTGGGACGAGCACAATTGTTTGCGACTTGCCTTGTCCCCGTCAAAAAAGAGCCCGTATTTGCTTAGCATGTCAAGCTACTGCAGCTAAAATGGAAAAAGAAAAAGCACTTACCGCTCTACCGTAATCCATCCTCGGCCAGACATCATAAAAGAATGAGGCGGGGGGGACTTTGCGTTGCATTTTTATACACTAAAAGATGCAATGCATTATGGGATCACAGGAAGACGCAAAAGGATTATGGGTATAAGTACAGATATAAAAGCAAGGAATTTTTCCCCCCGGGGACAAATTTGAGAACAATGTTCACAGTTGGCGGCTGAAACGGCTGTTAATGAGATTTCGAGAAAGAACTTGTGAAGGAACGACTGGATTGGAATACCGACTGGTAGAGCCACAATTCACTCACTTGTTGCTGTGTTAAGTTTAGTTTGCCACACTTCCAAAACGAATTAATTTCGGAAGTAGAGGTACCACTGTATTTACAATTAACTTGCTATCACTTAATATTGGTTTTAAATGTACTCAGTACTAAAGAGACAGATGACTTAGGTCAGTAAAAACGAATTCAGAAAATATGACAAGCGGAAATATCAATTTCTCGCTAGAAGGTAAATGGACAGATTGATAGATTGATAAAATTTATTATAAAGACCATATATATTATTATAAAATGTTTATAGTTATCAAAATCAACAACTGCGCCAAACACGATACAAAATTATTTTAACTTAATCCGCTTATTGTAATCAAGGTTTTGGGATTTTTAAATAACAGTCGATATCGGGATAGCGGGGTCAGGAACTTTGCATTGTCTATTTTTCTCAGCCGGGTGTTCGTTCTTAGACAGGGCCACGAGTGAGTTATATTCTGCTGACAGACAGAGAGCTTGAGAATTGCGAGCCGGACACAGGACTGCTCTCTTGGTATTTACCCAAAACTCCCCACTGAGACGAAATATGACACAAAATCGGATTTAACGTGGGCGGAATAGGACTATTTGACGAGGCCTTTGGGGCGCCGTCGTTTAGGCCCGGCCATTTGGGCGCCGGTTGACAGATGGGCCCGGCCGTTTGGGTACTAGCCGGACGTTTTAACATTAGGAAAAGTTTGTTTATAAATTCAAAACTATTCAATAAATTCGGATTTAGTAGCACTAGCAATATTATTTTATTTAAACTTAGGTAATATAATTAGGATGTGCGTTGTGGTGCAGCGGATATCGATTTGGAACGATAAATCGGGGGTGCCGAGTTCGAATTACAGTTGAATTCGTTGCATTCACTTACGCACAACTACCCTTGGGAAAGGTATTAATCCGTCTCTTCCCTCCAAATAATAGGACAGATTGGGTTCTATAGCCTTGGCTGGCAACCAGTCTACAGCAGAAAGAAATGGCAACCTACTGCAGGATAATTTTCTGCCCAGTCAGTCATGTCTCTTTCTGATCCCCTAAGCTTGTATTACGTATGTCACTTAACAGACTGACTATATTGTACACGAGTGGCTTATATATGCTTGTGCCATTCCAGTTGAATTCCTTGCACATAATACCCTTTAGGAAACGTATTAATCCGTCTCTTCTCCCCAGTTATGGGTTAAATAATAGGACAGATTGGGTTCTATAGCCTTGGCTGGCGACAGCAGAAAGCAATGGCAACTTAGTGCGGAATAATATTCTGACTAGTCAGTCATGCCTCTTTCGAGACATGATCGCCCAAAGCGTGTATCACGTATGGCACTTAACTGACTGAATATAATTACCTTGTGTAGATGATCGAGTCGATGGATCTGAAGAGTATGGTAACTATGTTTTCCTGTAGTGGCGATGACATCTGATGTTTAACGAGAGCTGGGTAACAGGTATTGGCTGGCTTGTTTGAGGTTTGCGAGCATTAGATCTTAAAAACAGGTTTTTAAACTTTTATTGAAAAATAAAAACAAGCTCATGAAAATGTAAAACATGCACTAAAAACAGTACACAGCATTATTTAGTTCATTTGATAATTATGAGCAAGTAAATTTTTCTTTACCGGGTTTCCTTAACTCAGACGTTGGCAGGAACAAAGCGCCCTCTGTATGTAGGCTAAACAAACAGCTAGCGCCAAATCAGCCGTGCCTAAATGGCCACGCCCAAATGGCTGCGCCAAAATGTACCCTGCCCAACGTGGGTGACCCGGATGCGTACAGTCTGGCTAAATGTCAAAATTTACCCAGGTCACGCAACTGCCTAACTGAGCCCTTTGCGTCTTTTTTTTTTTTCCTCTCAGCCGTGTCTCCGTCCATAGGCCGGGTACGGACAGAGTCTTACCTGCCCGAAAACTGAGAGAATAACAATTATGTGCACTGTTGGAACTCTGGATATTTACCCAAAATCTCCCCATTGAATATGACACAAAGTCGGGTATAATGTGGAAGACCCGGACGCGTATAGTCGGGCTAAATGTCAAAAATTTACCCAGCCACCGCAACTGTGTGACTGAGCCCTGTGCGTCTTTTTTCTTTTTTTTTTTATCTCAGTCGTGTCCCGTACATAGGCAGGACACGAACTGAGTCTTACCTACCCGAAAACTGAGAGCATAACAATTATGTGCACAACTGGAACCCTGGATATTTACCCAAAATCTCCCCATTGAGAAGGAATATGTGACACATTTTTCATAAAGATGATTACGTCGCAATCACAGATGGATAAAAACGCGGCTGAAATCAGTGATTTTAACGATTTCAAAAAGAAAACTCTTTCCAGTCAATTTAAATTAGTTTTGAAAAATCAATCTATTTTGCTTATATATATATATATATATATATATATATATATATATATATATAAGATAGTTTAATTACTTAGTTTCTGGTCATAATAAGGTTAGACTAGTGCACATTTGTATTAAAAAGTGTTCAGTACAATTGTAGAACTTTTGAATATTTTCCATTAAACGAGCTCGTTTACAAATGGAAAATATTTAAAAGATATATATATGTATATATATACATATATATATAAATTATTTATTTACAAAGATATATTTAATATATATATATATATATATATATATATATATATATATATATATACAAACAAGAGTGAATGAAGATAGTGTTACGTTTATCTTCTACGTTTGCTTGACCTGCCTGTCTCAAAAATCAGTATTCAACAACAAGAAACGTCGCATCTATTTCAGCTACGAAACACACCCAGACATTTCTCTATTCGACATTCGATCTAATGATATTTAAGGTCACGCTTTAGCCAAGATCTTGGTACGTTCGTGTCCCTGACTGTCGCCATGTACATTACGACCAGCGAGTTATCTCGTCTGATACCCCTACCCTCTCGAAGAGAATCGTATCAGCCTTTTGAAGTTACCTTCATAAATTCATTCTGTGTCGTATTCAGAATATCATTGGCTTCATTTTCTGTTAGTTTTATATTTCAATCAGTCAACTGTTTAACCTTCCCTGTCGCCATTGTTACAATCCTGTCTGATGTCATTGTTTTCCTTGCCTGTTCACGATTAATTTATCAGGCATTTTTAACCTTTGTGTCTGCAAATATACCGTGTTTTAAAAGGACAATTTTTTGCGCTTGACATCGCCATTATTTTAACTACCTTCACTCTTCAACAATATTTATTTTTAAAAGTGATTATTATGATATTGGTCTATGCTTTTTAGATGAGGTATTTACGATATTTATATCGTTCTTTCTTATTATACTCAATCCGTTTCGGCCGTCGTACTCTCCGACCTTCTTCAAGTGATTAGAATTTTGAACTGAAACTTTTATTTTGATCACTGGGGTATATTGTTCTCATTCCATGAACATGCCACTTCCAGATGTTTTGGATATCTCCATTTAGCTCAACTTTCAAGAACACATGGCCCAGTGGATATGGTTGGATCTAGTAATTTGACCCAAAGTGTTAAAAGTTCAATACCTGGCGACAGCAGTGGCGAACAAAACCTTAAATAAATAAATAATCTTTATTATAAATAAATTCATTTTTATATCAGTAGGTTTTATTAAAATTCTACTCATCGCTTTATGAAGCAATAAACATTGCCGAGGAGTAAAGTTATTTAAAACAATAGCGGTGTGAAGGGAAAAACCGTCCTATTGAGACACCTTTTTTTGCAGGTGTTGCGGGTTGGCCAACAAAGGGATGTTGAATAGCGGAAACTAAATAAAGACTGCAGTATAAAAGATGTATTTCAAAGTTCATTTTTGTTAAATAAAAACAATTGTGCGCAAAGCAAAAGATAATAAAAGGCTGAGAATAACGTTGTCATGAAAAGGGGTTTCGTGGTCACTGATGAGCGTTGTTCTATAAAAGAAAAGTCTTGTGTTTATAGAAAAGTATTATCCGGAAAAGGACAGTTCATTGCATATAATTGCTACTGGCGAGGATAGTTGGAGCAGGAAGCTTGTAGAAGCTGGATAGAACGGTACGAGCTGCAAGCCTACAGGAGATGGCCGGAGCAGACGGAGCCGGAGCTGGATACCCACTGGAGATGGCTTCTGCTGCAGGGACAGGATGCCTACTGGAGATGGCTGGAGCAGACGAAGCCGGAGCTGGATACCCACTGGAGATGGCTTGTGCTGCAGAAACAGGGTGCCTACTGGAGATGGCTGGAGCAGAGGGAGATGGAAGCCACCTTGATAAGATTAAAGAGGTAGAAGCCGGATGCGAACTGGAGATGGCTGGAGCAGACGGAGATGGACGCTACCTTGATAAGATTAAAGCGGTAGAAGCCGAATGCGTACTGGAGACGGCTGGAGTTCAGGAACAGGATGCATACTGGAGGTGGCTGGAGCAGACGGAGCCGGAGCTGGATACCCACTGGAGATGGCTTCTGCTGCAGAAACAGGATGCCTACTGGAGATGGCTGGAGCAGACGGAGCCGGAGCTGGATACCCACTGGAGATGGCTTGTGCTGCAGAAACAGGATGCCTACTGGAGATGGCTGGAGTTCAGGAACAGGATGCATACTGGAGATGGCTGGAGCAGACGGAGCCGGAGCTGGATACCCACTGGAGATGGCTGGAGCAGACAGAGCCGGAGCTGGATACCCACTGGAGATGGCTTGTGCTGCAGAAACAGGATGCCTACTGGAGATGGCGGGAGCAGACGGAGCCGGAGCTGGATACCCACTGAAGATGGCTTGTGCTGCAGAAACAGGATGCCTACTGTAAATGGCTGGAGTTCAGGAACAGGATGCATACTAGAGATGGCTGGAGGAGACGGAGCCGGAGCCGGAGCTGGATACCCACTGGAGATGGCTTCTGCTGCAGGGACAGGATGCCTACTGGAGATGGCTGGAGCAGACGGAGATGGAAGCCACCTTGATAAGATTAAAGAGGTAGAAGCCGGATGCGAACTGGAGATGGCTGGAGCAGACGGAGATGGAAGCCACCTTGATAAGATTAAAGAGGTAGAAGCCGGATGCGTACTGGAGACGGCTGGAGTTCAGGAACAGGATGCATACTGGAGATGGCTGGAGCAGCCGGAGCTGGAAGCCACTTGGATAAGGTTATAGCGGTAGGAGCCGAATGCGTACTGGAGATGGCTGGAACGCAGGAGCTGGAAGCATCCTGGATAAGTCTAAAGAGGCAGAAGCTGGATGCATACTATAAATGGCTGGAGCACATTTGTAAGGACTATAACAGGAATACTATCAGGTCCACATGCTTTGTGGGTTCCAGATTAGAAATGATAGCAAAAACCGTGTATGGAGTTATATGCATATCACGTAACAGTGACTGAGATCTAAGAGTGTGGTTATACAAGGGTACTCAAGGTGGGGGTAGGTGATTTTTTTTTTTTGTTTACTACTTTGCTCGTGGATGTGCGTTGTGGGGCAGTGGATATCGACTCGGAACGACAAATCGAGGTGCCGACTACGAATTCCAGTTGAATTCCTTGCATTCATTTACGCACAAATACCCTTGGGAAAGGTATTAATTCGTCTCTTCCCTCTAGTTATGGGTTAAATAATAGAACAGATTAGGTTCTATAGCCTTGGCTGGCAACCATACTACTGCAGAAAGCAATGGAAACTTGCTGGGGGTAATTTTCTGCCCAGTCAGTCATGTCTCGAAAGAGACATGATCGCCCAAAGCGTGTATCACGTATGGTACTTAACTGACTGACTTTGCTCGTATTTCGTTTTGAGGAGCAAAACAAGGAAAAGGCCGTCATAATTATCACTGTCTGTCATCAATGGCAATACAAACTGGTCAGAATATGGCCAACAATCAAGCATAACGAGGCAATGCCGTTGCCCACCAGCAATAAATGGAGAAATATCCCTACCCATGTGCGACATGGCACTACAAATACCTCGATCACAGCAGTTTCTTTAAAGTTTGCCAAAGTGTTCGAGCTCTTTACGTTACAACAACCAAACTGTTACCCCAATAATGAAGAGTTACATCCACTGATCTGTCAGTTCACAAAAAAAAATTACGATTGTTATGGCCATGGAAGAAAGAAAGAAACAGTAAACCATATCCTAAACAGGAAACATGTGTGACGCCTCAGGCCGGGCTGGCCGTCTGTCCAATGTGACGCTCGTTCTCGCCGACGGTCGTGACGTTCCCAGCTGTGACACTGCCACCCGGTCGAGACGATCCCGTCCGTTGATGTCGCCACAAAAGCTGGGTTACCGGACGTCTTTTGCAACAACGGGCCACTGTCCCACGTTGTGATTAGATCCCAGAGGTCTCGTCTTGCAATCTTAATAGTCGTCCCTTTTAGCTAGTCCGAACACTGATGTACACTTGTGGTTTGGAAAAAAAATAAACACGGTACCAAAAAAAATTAATAAAATAAATGAACAAGTTGGACACGCCTGGAGGGTTACGTAGAATGTCTTTATATAATAAAAAAAGCTATGTCTTTCTTTTCCCAAGAATACAGTTGTCGAAAATGATATTTACAACGGAGAGAGAAAGTTTGCCAAATGCATCATAGCTTCTAATCTTCAAGTAAAATGTCTAAGTTTCGTTAGCGTTGAAATAAACAGATCTCTTCAAATTTACGCCAAAGTTTCTTCGCGTATTTCATTAAAAGTCTTTTCATTAATTCTCTATAATCAGGATTGTCAATTTTCTATGTAACTTCTAAAACAGCAAAGTTCTTTCGGGTCCTTATCGGAGTTTAACGGAGTTTGCCGAGCTTGAACGAACGAAGAATCAGAATTTTCGATTTTTCCGTGATTAAAAAAAATATAACAATAACGTTTTTTCGGGATTCATGTCGATGGCGCATTATTCCAAATTAACTTCTTTGAGTTAATTTGCGGCAGGCTTCATTCGAAATTAACTCTTTAGCCATAAGTTCTATGGTGGGCAACCAGCCGTGGGTCATGGCTCCCCGGCTGGGGCCTTTTTCCCCAGTCGTTACATTTCGACTGATAGCAGCTCCAACTCAACTAAACAAAGTCAACTTTTCGTGTCGAGCATCTATTTTTATAACCAATTTCGATCCTCTCTGGGGATCCGGCCGGCTCACAGTCTTCGGCCAATGAAAATTGCTCTCCGCCCACTCGATTTGCGGAAGTTTTTAGCTCAACGAATGAGATTTTGTCAACTCATATCCGAGTTTAATTCGTTTCGGGTTTATCACGTACTGCTGTGTTCACCAACGGCTTTGGCCTTCGTGTGACCTTGTCAAATCACTCTGACACTTGTTTTGTCTACGCGTTTTCAGATTAGCGGAATCAACATTTCAACTCCAAAGAAGAGAAATTTATATAAAGACATGAAAAGAGAGAAATGTATATTTATCCAAAATAACTTTATGACCCCGACTTTTAGAAGTACTTGAAAAATAATAAAATTATTTTTTTTTCCTAACCTCACATTGCGTGACGCAATAGAACTCTAATAACATTGCCAGTATCGATTTCTCTCTCCGTTGTTTTAAACCAACCAAAGGAAAGTATCCTCGCGGGAGAAGGGAAAGTATCACCGCGGGAGATAGTGTCACACATGGGATAAATATTTCCTCACGTTCAATAAACGTTTAAGGAGTGGTGATAATCATGCCTATCTATACTACGTATTTGTAGCACAGGAGCTTGGGCGATTTTATTGAGACAGGAAAGTTGCAAAATAAGGCTATAGACCCCTTCCATCTCAAGGGTTAGGATTACTGAATTATTAATAACTGGAGAATTCGATTAGTAACTGGAGAAAATTGACTATGCGAAAACATTACTAAAAATAAACAAAATTAGATAGTCTCTACCGCTAAGTTATATTTGTACATTTGTTCTTTCTCTTTCGTTTTCTTTCTCTCCCGTTTTCCTCTTTTTGTTCTTTATTCCATTAATGTCTCTTTTACGAAACCCTCTTTCTTGGTTTCGAATTTCCCCTACCCACTTTACCTCAAACAAAAAATGTACCAATATAGGCGAACGAATTTTCCATCTCCCTTAAAAAATAACGTTTACAACCTGATGAGACATTGTCCCTTCAATGTCGAAACAAAATGTACACTTTTTAGTTGATTTTAATTTGAATATGTTCTAAATTATAATTTATAATAAATATTCATAGCTCTGTTTCTATATTGAGCACTCTTTTAAGTTAATGTTTTGAAGGTTGTTAATATATTCTTGGTTCCATTTATATACGCATCGTTCATTCAGTAATTAATTAGCACACTCTAACTACTGGTGTATGTTTACATGGTATATCACACACTAAAAGTTTGCCTCCTTCTACCGAGAGCCCATAGCTCTGAAGTGCAATCGTTGACTGACACCAATTCGGTCGGGTTTCAATACTGGGTAAAAAAGCAATCGGATGTCTAACTGTACTGATGAGCTGTGATACAGAGAAACAGATCTATCTGTGGATGGCTCTATATATATATATATATTAGAAGGGATACAAACTAATGGGTTACAATTTTCCTTCAACCTTACAATCAAGTTTCTCCAATATATCATGAACTGACTTTATATTAGTTCACTGAGACAAAGAGCCCGAAAATTCCCACCACTATAATTGTCTGGGTTTGGTAAAAATTGTGTTGTTTTTAAGCTTGTATATAGTACTGTGCAAAAGTATTAGGACAAGAACTATTTTATCTTTTATGAGGTATCCAGATAAAGTTTAATATCAGCCCTGTGCTAACACTTTTTCACACTACCGGTAGTGTGCAAAATTATTAGGACAGGGGTGATTTTCATAAAAACCTTACTGAAATTCAAATATAGGGTGACAAATCAACTAAATTGCTAATAAATAGTGATTATTTAAAACTAGGTGTAAAAGAAATGTATTAAAAAGAAGTTATATTTAAATTTTCCTATTTTCTCTTAAACAAATTGTTTTTAAACAACTCTAATGGGATATTTTGGATAAAAAAATTGATAAATTTAATGTTACTTAGCAAGACACACTTTGGGAACAAATACAAGCTGCTTGGCAGGAGATACCATTAGATACATCGAAGAAGCTTGTGATGTCAATTCCTGACAGAATGAAGGCTGTGACCAAAGAAAAAGGCTATTATATTAAATATTAAACTTATTTTGTAACAAGTATTTTTCCTTGTTAAAGCATTTGTTGAGTAAATCAAATCAAATTACTTTAATTAAATTATGTTCTGTCAATATACCTCATATATATATATATATATATATATATATATATATATATATATATATATATATAAAAACAAAGTTACCGCGATCATCAGGTAAGGAGATTTTTTTCTTGCTTGAGGATCGCAGTAGCATGAAACTCGAGTAGCGGTTCGAACTTTCTCTCTTTCTGAGGCTGGAAAGAGTATGTAGTCAATCGTGGTAACTTAGACATACAGCGCTGTTTCAATTGATATATATATATATATATGTGAAATGATTTGTTCGAACATTATTTTTGACCGATACTCATATTGAAGCAGATATTCTGTTTTTAATCAAACAGCATTATATATTTACATCTACTGGCCTGATTATTTACGATAAATTTTTATTACGAAAATGAGTTTCATTCGGTAGTATTCGAACCTGTGACTCCTATCCACAGAGGGGAAGCTACCATTCGATCTGACAACGTCTTAGACCTCTCGACCACGAATGGCCTCCAGTCTAATCGAGGTCCTAATCAAACCTATATAATACAATTTTCGATTCATCGCAACAACCATATCTGCTCTGAAATGTATACTGGTGGTCGGGTGCCCCTGCTATTCACCTAGGGGTTCTTGACAAAATTCAACGAAGAATCTGCAATCTGATCGATACCGACTTGTGGGCTCGGCTGCAGTCGCTTTCTCACCGGTGTGACGTGGCTTCCCTCTGCCTCTTCTATAAAAACTTTCACGGCTTCTGCTCCAATGAACTTAGATCACTGGTGCCCCTAGGTATTAATTTAAACGTGATTAGCAACTAGGTCCCACCCTTTTACAGTGAAACCAATAAAATGTAACCGCAATTTCTACTCTAAAAATTTCTTTTCACGCACTTCCCACCTGTGGAATTCCCTTTCACATACTTGCTTCCCCTATAGCTGCAATCTCCAGGAATTTAAATATAAGGTCAATAGACATCTCCTATCTCACTAACTCGCATAAATTCTTACAAGTCATTTTTCCATCTACTCCACCCCCATCCTCAGTATCCTCGTCCGTCTATTACCCTCCTCCTGACATTTCCTATAACTAACCCCACTTTCTCATCACTTTCCCCTATGTAACCCCCTGCGCAACAGTGGCAATAGAATGCCTTGCTTGGGGTGAAATGATTAAAAAAAAGTATTACCTCTAAGTTTATGCTTTCTTTTTGGTTTTATTTCGTTTTTCGTTTGATTTTTGGTTTTATTGGTTGCTTGTTTTTAATTTTGTTTTA